>JAHWFP010208115.1:30808-49086 GCA_023313725.1 Lithobius niger | reverse complement strand
CAGATTCCTGTTGTCCCACAGGCACGTTTCCTGGGTCTGGTGTTCGATTCCAGGTTATCTTGGCTTCCACACTTGCGTCAACTTAAGGACAAGGCTTTGCGGACGCTTAACATCTTGCGGGTTCTGTCGGGCACTTCATGGGGTGCCGATTGCACTGCCATGTTGCGCCTCTACCGAGCCCTTGTCCGCAGCAAACTTGATTATGCGTGCATGGTCTATGGTTCAGCTAGTGACTCGACTCTCCAGGTGTTGGACACTGTGCATCACAGTGGCCTGCGTCTGGCGACTGGGGCATTTCGAACGTCTCCAGTGGTCAGCCTCTATGCTGAGGCCTCGGAGCCACCTTTGTCCATTCGTCGGCGACAGCTTGCCATTCAGTATGCTTTGCGGTTGCGTGCTGTGCAATCCAGTCCTGCTTGGTCCATGGTTTTTGGGCCAGAATTGTGAGTCAGTAGACGCAGTGTGGGTAAGGGTGATTTCCACGATAGGCTCCAGCAGTCCTGTCAGGAAATAGCCTTTGAAATACCCTGCGTCTTGAGGCTTGGTGGGATGCCAGTGGCCCCTTGGCTTGTCCCAGGTGGCATTTTCATTTTCGCTCTGGCGTCCCTCCCGAAGGGTCCCACTCTACCAGCAAGGTACTTGCAGGAGATCCGGCGGCTGTGTTCTCAGTACGCCGGTTATCAGCGGCTGTTTACTGATGGGTCGAAGTCAGACGTTGGCGTGGCGTGTGCTTGTGTGTGTAAGGGAGTCACGGTTGCCCATCGCCTTCCATCAGGCTATTCTGTTTTTTCTGCAGAGCTTTTGGCTCTCGGTTTGGCAGTGGAATGGATCCTTGACCTTCAGGGCACGCATTTCATTGTCTTTAGCGATTCCATGAGTGCCCTGGAGTCCTTGGCGAATTACAATCCTCGGAACCCCTTTACACAACGTGTCCAAGCTTTGCTTTCCCGCTTGCCTGGCCGGCGGAAAACCATTCTTTTCTGCTGGATCCCGGGCCTTGTTGGGATAGGTGGAAATGAGCAAGCGGATTCTGCAGCGAAAGGGGCCGTTTCTGGCCCGCTCCGGAGGGATCGCGGCCTTGTTCCCTCAGACGCCTTTCCAACTCTGCGTCTGAGGTTACACGCTTTTTGGCAAGCCTTGTGGGACAGTCAAGTCGGTCGCCGCAGTCGCCGTGAGGAGGTGGTGTTGGCCCGTTTGCGCGTTGGTCACACTCGACTTACTCACTGTTTCCTTTTGCGGGGGCTTGACCCTCCTGAATGTTCTTGGTGTCGACAGCCACTTACGGTCCGGCACTTCCTTGTTGATTGTTACCATCTTGACGGTGTTCGTCGTCGTTTCCATCTTCCGCATGACATTGCGCGTCAATTGGGTGATAAGTCTGTCATCCTGTCCGGTGTTTTTCAATTTTTGCAGGAAGTACAGATGTATGACAAGATTTAGATTAGGGGTTTGAATAACATCTCTGTAATGTGTGGTGCAGTGGGAACCCGGACAACTGCACTGTGACTGAGGTTGGCGCTAATGACCAAGTTGTCGACGCGCCATTAACCCTCAATCCCCCCCCCCCCGGCGGGTGGTGGAGGGCAACTAAAAGGGAACCCAAGATCACGGTTTGCTAGTGTGCTAAGGGTCTGCATGGCGGAGGGTTTTTAGTCCGTCTTGAACACTAGCAACCTCAACACTACGGTTTGCGAGTGCGCCTACGGTGTGTATGGCGGGCAGGTTTAACACCCGTCGCAAGCACTAGTCGGAAAGAGGTGAAGGGCCATCCGGACAAACCGGGTCCAGGATGGCTGCTTAGAGGATGTTTGGTGGTTTGAATCCCCTTTTGGGTTTGATTCCAATTTGCCCATTCTGACCACTGGGCTTTTCATCCTCATCCCCCAGCACCGGAAGACGGGTGGCCTGGGCGAGCCGGCCTAAGGTCAGTCGGCTATGACCTTTCGAGTCCTGTCGATGTGGGGAGGCGGCCTGTGCTGTTATCCATCTGCATCACGGAGGTGGTGTGTACGGCTTCCTTGGTGGCCTCGCCTCTCGGCATACTTAGGCTTCCACCTCACCGAGCTGGCGGTGTTAGCTTCCTGGTGCAGGGCCCTGGATATGCGGCTGCCGGCCCTGCATCACCCGAGTGCCGCGCGGGTATTTCTTTTCTGGGGGGCGCACCGCCGCGACTTATGTTTTGCTTTCCATGGCAACTACTTCTCCTACCTCCCCCGAAAAAATTTTTTTCCCCCTAATTCTTCCCCTCCTCGCCGCACTAGCCAGCGCCAGAGGAGGGAACCCGAGATGGTATGGCCTGGTGCCCAGTTACCAGACTTTAGTCAAAGTCGGGACCAAGTCCTGAAGTTCCTGGTGGTGACGAGCGAGGGCCGAGATATTACGCAACTCGGTCCATTTGCTGTACACAAAGCTCTGAAAGGGATCTGTGGTTCTGATGCGAAGAGTGTCTCTCGGCTCCGTGCTGGGGGATACCTTGTGGAGGTTGCGGACGATGCTCAGGTGAAGAGGCTTTTGAAAGCGAGTGCACTGGGGTCATGCCCGGTGCATGTCGAGCCGCATCGTACTTTGAACAGCAGCAAGGGGGTCGTGACATGCTTCGATTTGAGGGGTCTCAGCGATGATGTCATCCTGGGCAAACTCAATTCACAGGGTGTTACGGCTGTGAGGCGTTTGACACGGAAAAGCGAGAATGGTGCCCAGCCAACTGACACCTTTTTCCTGACCTTTGATACGCCAGTTTCACCGCAGCATATTACTGCCGGTTACCTGCGCTTGAAGGTCAGGAGTTACATTCCGAATCCGATGCGGTGTTTCCGCTGTCAACGCTTCGGCCATACCAGCGGCTCGTGTAAAGGTAGGCCTACCTGTGTTTCCTGTGCTCAGGCAGCCCATGAAGGCGCTGACTGTGCTGGCCTGGAGCAGTGCGTCAACTGCGGTGGTCAGCACCAAGCTTCTTCACGGCACTGTCGTGTTTATGTGGAGGAACGTCGAGTGCAGGAACTAAAGGTGAAGGACGGGCTTTCCTACTCGGAGGCCCGTAAGAAAGCCAAACTGTCGGCACCGGCAATGACACATTCTTTTGCGCAGGTGTGCAGTGCGCCAATGCCTGGCCCAGTTAGTGAGTCTGCTGATTTGGCAGATTTACGCGCTGAGCTCAGGTCTTTGACGAGGATGGTGGGCAAGCTTATTACTTTGTTGACCCTGCAACATCCATCTCTGCAGGGTCTTTTGGGTTCTTCGGACCCGGTTGCTGCTTGCCGTCTACATCTGCCCAGCCTGCAAATGCTTCTGCTCCTGCTGCTGTTTCTGCTGCTGCATCTGTTCCCAGGCAGGTTAAAGGTTCGGCTAGGCCTCCGCCTGCCCGGAGTGAACCACAGAAAACGGTGAAGAAGAAGGCTCCTGCTGGTAAAGCCTCAACACCGCCCGTGAGGTCGCCACCAGGAGAGAAGGTGAAACGGTCGTTGAACGGCCAGCTTGCTGAGGGGTCCGTTATGTCCCCTCAAAATCTTGATACTACTTTGCCCATGGAGCAGGAAGAGATTTCCTGTTCCAATTCTCCGGAACTTTTTCCTCCTTCCGAGGACAACTTCGTTCTGAACCTAATCCATCTTTTAATTCGGGTGAGGATTCGGATGTTTTTGGGTCGCCCAGAGGAGAAGTTTTTTTTTTTTTATTTAAATAAATTTACATTTTAACAACACAAAAAAAGGAAAAAAAAACCAACAAGGAACAACAAAACAGTAAAGGACAAAAAAAAAAAAACACAGTGCAATATAAATACATTTTAACTATTAAAATTCATCCAATAAAGAAATGATTTTCTCCCACTGAACTTTTTTTGTTATTTTGTCTGCCAACATAATAGGAACAGTTTTCACTATACTAAGTTCTGTGTGAATTATACTATTAAGATACTTTTTTAATAACATTTTTGATGGGATCATTTTTTCGCATTTACATTTCCAAATGAAAAACTTTAAATGGGCAATACTAAAATTAAAAATTACATTGTTGTTTTCCCAGACTCCAATTAGGCAATATTCAGGTTTTTTAAACTTAGCATCCTGCCAATTTTTTTCATATTTTCCCAGAATTAAGTTAATATATGCCCACAGAACATCCAATTTGTCACAAAAGAAAAATAAATGTTCTATAGTTTCAACCTCTTTCTTGCAAAAAGTACAGAGTGGTGAGCTAATTTCTTCCATTTTTCCAAACAGAAAGCCATTTGTTGCGACAGTTCTATGCAATAATTTGAAAACGAAGACTTTTAAATTTGGCTCTTTCAAAACACTCAGAACATTCGTATACACACCTGACCAATTTATTTCAACCTGTAACTTATTTTCCCACTTTAATTGAACCTTTCTAGGATAAATAATTTCTTTTTTGACTAGTCTCCAATATATTATTTTGTTGCCGACTTCCATTTTTTGAACGTCTTTAATTATTGAAGATTGTTGAAAATCTTTAATTTTTTCTTTTTCCTGGAGGTCTTTTTTCCACTGGGTTGGGATTGTTTTTATTATTTTCATGTAGTCAAGGAAAGTGATATTTTTAGGGCTTTTAATTTTAAACTGTTGCCAAGTCATGATGTTTCTATCTTGACTAATCAAATCATTTAGAAATTTTATTTCGTGGTTAATTAGATAATTGTTGACCACTGGACTTTTCTGAATTAAAATTGTATCATTTCCCCATATTGGTTCTTCCAGAACAGACCAATTATTTTGATTTTTCCCCACATGTCTATATTTTATCCAAGCAGAAAGTATCATTACCCAGTATGGCTGATGCTGTATATTTTTTATTATATATTTTAACTGCTTTTCTTGAAAATCAAAAATAAAAAGTCCTCCAAATGATTCGAATTCATTAAAAAAAAACTTTTTCCTCCTTCGAGGACAACTTCATTCTGAACCGCACTCCATTTTTTGATTCAGGTGAGGATTCGGATGTTTTCGGATCGCCCAGGAGGAGGAGTTGAGGAGAATGATTCAGTCTTCAGCCCGCCCTAATGCCTGCGCATGCCATCGTTCAGTGGAACTGCCAAAGTTATAGGACCCATGCCGAAGAGCTGCGGCTGCTTTTGTCGCATTGGCGACCTCTGTGCTGCTGTCTACAGGAAACCTGCTTTAAGGCGTCAGATCATCCGGTTGTTCGAGGTTATTCTGTCTACCGTCTGGATGCTGACCCTGTGCCACGTGCACATGGTGGTGTTGCAGTGCTGGTTCAACACTCTCAGCCACATGCCAGTGTGCCTCTGCACACTAGGCTTCAGGCGGTAGCAGTTAGTTTCTTTCCACTCCAAGCTGTCGACGCGCCATTAAGCCTCATTTCCCCCCCCCCTCTTTCCACTTCGATATTACTGCCTGTTCCCTTTATTTGCCACCAGATGAGGTCTTTGGGGTTGGTGACCTGGTCCGCCAGCTTCCTGCCCCTTTCCTGTTGCTGGGCAACTTTAACAGCCACCACGTCCAGTGGGGGGGACCTCATACTGACAACAAAGGGAGGGTCCTTGAGGAGTGGATGCAGAGGGGGTCCGTGTGCATCCTGAACGATGGAGCCATGACTCACTGTAATCTGGCCACAGGCAATTGGTCAGCGGTGGACTTAGCCTTCTGTTCGCTAGCTATCCCGGTTCATTTCACTTGTGCTGTCACTGCCGATCTGCATGGGAGCGATCACCTCCCTATTGTGTTGTCCACAACACAAGGGGGTACTGTGGCCCCCAGACCAGCTCGGTGGGCGCTTAAGCGAGCTGAGTGGTCAGCCTTTGCTGGGGCTGCTGTATTTCAGCGTGCGGTTGAGGACTTTTCTGATGTGGATGAACTTTCCACTCATTTCACTGATGTGGTCCTTGCTGCTGCTCATGCTACTATCCCGCGTATGTCCACGCAGCCGAGACGAGTTCCTGTTCCGTGGTGGACACCAGCTTGAGGACTGGCCATTCAGGCCCGCAGGATTGCTTTGCGTGCATTTACGGTGAGCCCCTCTACTGGAAACTTTGTGGCCTTTAAACTCTGCCGTGCTCGTGCTCTGTATGTTATCCGTGAGGCTAGGCGTGCTTCGTGGTTGGCTTATATTACGTCAGTCACGCGCTCCACGCCTTCTCGGCAAGTGTGGAAGAAGGTGCGCCAGATCTCAGGGAAGAACGTGCCTTTCCCGGTGTTGCAGTTAAAGGCAGCGAATGCCGTGATCTCTTCTGTGCCGGATATCGCCGATTGTCTTGCGTCTACATTTGCGCCGGTCTCGAGTGATGACCATTATGATCCTGGTTTCCTCGGGATTAAGCGTAGAGAAGAGGCTCACTCTCTTGACTTTCGCTCCGATGGGCTAGAGGAGTACAATTTACCGTTTACCTGGCAGGAATTTGTTTCAGCTTTGTCCAAGTCGCATGACTCCGCCCCGGGGCCTGATGATGTTCACTATCAACTGTTGAAACATCTGCCTCTTGCCTCCCAGCAGTTCTTGCTGGGGATGTTCAACCGTGTGTGGGCAAAGGGCTCTATTCCAGCAGCGTGTTGGACAGCAGTGGTCATCCCGATTGTAAAACCGGGCAAAGACCCTACTTCTCCTTCCAGTTATCGCTCTGACTAGCTGTGTCTGTACACTTATGGAACGGATGGTCAGTGAGCAGTTGGTGTGGGTGTTGGAATCATGGGGATTGTTATCTGCATCCCTGTGTGGCTTTCGACGGTTTCGGTCAACTATCGATCATCTGGTTGCCCTTGAATCAGATGTGTGGGAGGCTTTTCGCCTGCGTCATCATCTGGTTCAGGTTTTCTTTGACTTGGAGAAGGCTTATGATACGACCTGGCGTTATGGGATTCTCCATAGTATCTATGACTGTGGCTTGAGGGGACAGATGCCACTGTTGCTTTCCGCTTACCTCTCAGGTCGTTCTTTTCGCGTTCGTGTCGGGGCGACTCTTTCCCGCCCGTTTGTCTTGGAGAATGGTGTGCCTCAAGGAGGTGTTCTTAGTGTCAACTTGTTTGCTATAGGGATCAACCCGATTGCTCAGCAAGCTGCTGTTCCCCAGTCATTGTTTGTCGATGACTTCGGCCTGCGCTTTCGGGCAGCTCGCATTAACAAAGTCCAGACCTGGGCGGTCAGTAATGATTTCCGGTTTTCTCCGGACAAGATTGTGTGCGTCCACTTTTGCCGCCAACAAACGCTGCACCCAGATCCTTGCCTGTACTTGGGACAGGCACAAATTCCTGTTGGGCCACAGGCACGTTTCCTGGGTCTGGTGTTCGATTCCAGGTTATCTTGGTTTCCACATGTGCGTCAGCTTAAAGACAAGGCTTTGCGGGCGCTTAACATCTTGCGGGTCCTGTCGGGTACTTCATGGGGTGCCGATCGCAGTGCCATGTTGCGTGCGAGCCTCGTGGGATGGACAGGACGGCAATAAATTACGAGCTATTAAAGGCACTGTTGAGAATGGCACTCGGCGTGTCGCCGCAGTCGCCGTGAGGAGGTGGTGTTGGCCCGTTTGCGCATTGGTCACACTCGACTTACTGTTTCCTTTTGCGGGGGGTTGACCCTCCTGAATGTTATTGGTGTCGGCGGCCACTTACGGTCCGGCACTTCCTTGTTGATTGTTGCCATCTTGATGGTTCTCGTCGTCGTTTCCATCTTCCGCATGACATTGTGCGTCAATTGGGCGATAAGTCTGTCCTCCTGTCCGGCGTTTTTCAATTTTTTGCAGGAGGTACAGATGTATGACAAGATTTAGATTAGGGGTTTGAATAATATCTCTGTAATGTGTGGTGCAGTGGCAACCCGGACCACTGCACTGTGACTGAGGTTGCCGCTCATGACCCAGCTGTCGACGCGCCATTAAGCCTCACCCCCCCCCCCCCCCATGTTGCGTCTCTACCGAGCCCTTGTCCGCAGCAAACTTGATTATGCGCGTATGGTCTACGGTTCGGCTAGTGACTCGACTCTCCAGATGTTGGACACTGTGCATCACAGTGGCCTGCGTGCATCACAGTGGCCTGCATGGTTTTTGGGCCAGACTTGCGAGTCGGTAGACGCAGGGTGGGTAAGGGTGATTTCCGCGATAGGCTCGAGCAGTCCTATCAGGAGATAGCCTTTGAAATGCCCTGCGTCTTGAGGCTTGAGAGAATGCCAGTTGCCCCTTGGCTTGTCCCAAGTGGCAGTTTCATTTTCGCTTTGGCGTCCCTTGACTCTACCAGCAAGGTACTTAACAGGAGTTCCGGCGGCTGAGTTCTCAGTACGCCGGTTATCAGCGCCTGTTTACTGATGGGTCGAAGTCAGACGTTGGCGTGTCGTGTGTGTAGGGGAGTAACGGTTGCCCATCGCCTTCCATCAGGCTATTCTTTGTTTTCTGCAAGGCTTTTGGCTCTTGGTTTGGTGGTGGAATGGATCGGGATCCTTTCTGGCCCTCTCAGTAGGGATCTCGGCCTTGTTCCCCCGGACGCCTTTCCAACTCTGCGTCTGAGGTTACACGCTTTTTGGCAAACCTTGTGGGACAAACAGGACGGTAATAAATTACGGGCCATTAAAGGCACTGTCGAGGAGTGGCACTCGGCGTGTCGCCGCAGTCGCCGTGAGGAGGTTGTGTTGGCCCGTTTGCACATTGGTCACACCCGACTTACTCACTGTTTCGTTTTGCGGGGGGTTGACCCTCCTGAATGTTTTTGGTGTCGACGGACACTTACGGTCCGGCACTTACTTGTTGATTGTCGTCATCTGGATGGTGTTCGTCGTCGTTTCCATCTTCCGCATGACATTGCGCGTCAGTTGGGCGATAAGTCTGTCCTCCTGTCCGGTGTTTTTCAATTTTTGCAGGAGGTACAGATGTATGACAAGATTTAGATTAGGGGTTTGAATAACATCTCTGTAATGTGTGGTGCAGTGGCAACCCGGACCACTGCACTGTGACTGAGGTTGGCGCTAATGACCAAGCTGTCGATGCGCCATTAAACCTCAATCCCCCCCCCCCCCCCCAATCGCTCTCGTCGGTCTTCTCTGCACCCGCGTTCAACGGTCCTGGAGAGTCCTCATTTGAACCTCCTAGTGGCTCTGTTGCTGTAGTGATGACGGATGGGTATACGCATCTAAACTCCATTCCTGGTGATTCGACTTGAATAGGGGGTTTGTCACCCAGCACTAGACCTTGCAAGGGTTGGATCCAATCGGCTCGCCCGAGCATTTGAAGCATAGTCTTCACGACGAACGCGACACTATCGGTGCAGCGTCTAGTAATGCCCCTGCCTGCCGCCGCTCCCTTTTGCAGTGGTCTGCCGCCCGGTCCTGTTTTTCCTGGTCGTTCGGCCCGCTCCATTAAGCCTCAATCCCCCCCCCCCTCACCACGTCGGCATGGCATGGACTCCTTACGGTAAAAAAAATCCGTGGGCACCACCATGTGACAGCCTTGCCCAACTATGGCACATTTTCCATTTAGGTTACGTCCTCCGTTTTTCGCCACAGTAACAGTCCGTCCATCATGAGAAGCTTCCACAGATTTACCCAATTAAGAGAGCTGATGATTGAGGCTGCCTGTACCGCTTTCGCCTCCATCGCCGTTGTCGACGTTGGGATCACTGCCGTTTTACGGGCTGCAACTGCCGCCTTTCTCGGTTCTCGTATCGGCGTCGTACTTTCCGTTTCCGTCACCCCTTCTGTCACTCTGTGTGGAATTGCAAAAACACCCGTGGGAGTACTGCAGTAGATTCTATGCTTCCACATCATCTCCAAGTCCTGCACAGCCACCTTGTCCGCCAGTTCTAGCCAAGCATGATCGTAGTCCATGTTGCCGTTCTCTTTGTTCCCGGCCGTTGCACCTCCCACGATGCCGTCATTCGAATTCGGTCCGCTGTCTTCGGGCGCCATTATGTGACGAGGCAGCATATCACTCATGTTGGAAGCTAGGTGAAATATATAGCCAGAACGCAATTTTCTTCTTAGTACAGATTTTTATGCAGCAGAATTAAATGATACACTCTCTTTTCAAAGAACACGCTTTTCGACGGACCTTTCTCCAGAGCACTCAACAAGCCTCTCTACAAGGTGTACTGCACCCAGGCGCAAATACTCGAGTGGAGACTGGGGAGCGGTGTGAGAGTGGTCGATCACTCTCCACCTTACTTTCTTCCGATTTGAACTGTCCAACTGTTCGGGCGCCAGATGTGATGATGAGGTATTCATACTGCTATCCGTCATCTCACATTAATTCCACTCACGGTTTGTATGGTTATAGTGTACTCCTTTTACTTATCTCAAAAGCACTTACAATCGCTCGCCAACGCTTTCTCTAACTGTCAACTTAAAGTGGCACTTATTGAGATTGAGAGCAGACGAAAACCGACATTTGCACTATGTAGTGCCATCTAGCACTTGCCTGCACCAAGGGAAGGAATGCATAACGGCATTTCTTTTAACGAAACGATGGCTGCTCAAATCAATCCTACTCTCACCTCCAACAATAAGAATTCCTGTACGCACAGTAAGACCCAAGGGACAAATTGTCATTTTTTAACGATCCTTGTGCTGTCTGTTTGTCCACTACAGCAATTAAGACCATTTTACGTGCATGGCTAAAAACCGATCGATCGTCAGGCTGCTTCTGTGGCACGTAGGTTAGGCATCGCCGGGTGAGTTTAGTCACGGTAACTTAGTGGTGAATCCGCCCTTCTGTCTACTTAAAGTTAGCACCATTTTCTTTCTAGGGATCAACACTCAGTTCTTGAACGCGAGTCATTTACCCACCCGTTTTGGCCGCAACCCAACAGAGCCTCGAATTTAAAGTTCCTGCTGGTGTGAACCTCAGCGGGTTGTCGACGTAATGAATAATAGGAAAAAAGATTTATTTTACCAGTGGGCTCGCAATACTGAAATAGCGTAGAATTTAAACTCGGAAAACCTCGGCGAGTTTTCAAGTAATTTCCACATTCCTACAGGCCCCAGAGCAAAATTTGAACATCAGTGAGTTTTCGACGTAATGTGGCTTAATAGCTTTTTTCTGAACACATTGGTAGCACCTCTCTTTACCTGTTGATATCTTTGTCTGTGATCCATGACCCATCCCGTAATAATCCAGGTCACTTCAAGCAATCCTTTTCCCAAAATCTAATGCTAATGCATAATGGAAAAAGAAACAATTCTCTTCCCCAGGGCCCTTGCAGTACCAAATTGCGGCCTGATTTGAACACGGAAGATAAAAATTCGCGTCCAAACTGATTTCCACTAACCTACAGGCCCCAGACCAAAAGTTGAACCTTAGCGGTTTGTCGACATAATGCGGCTTAGTAGCTTTTTTTGTATAATCTGTCTGCTATGAGGTCTCAGAAATTAACCAAACGTACTATGACCCTAAAACTTGGTGGGCACATTAATGGCACCTATTTTTACCTGCATATATCTTTGTCTGTAATCCATGACCCATCCCTTAATGGCGCTAATGACCAAGTTGTCGACGCGCCATTAAGCCTCAAACCCCCCCCCCCCCCAATCCGTTAATATTTCAGGTCACTTCAAGCAACCCTTAACCCAGGATCTAATGCTAATGCATAAAGAAAAAAAAATTATTTTCCCAGGGTGCTTGCAATACTGAATTAGCATAGAGTTTGTTCTTGGGACTTAATGGCCGTGTCTCGAAAGTGATTGGCATTTCCCTACAGGCCCCAGAGCAAAAGTTGAACCTTAGCGCATTATCGACATAATGCGGCTTAGTAGCTTTTTTCTATAATCTGTCTACTATGAGGTCTCAGAAATTAACCAAACGTACTATGAACCTAAAACTCGGTATGCACACAGTGGCACCTCTCTTTACCTGTATATATCTTTGTCTGTGATCCATGACCCATCCGGTAATATTCCAGGTCACTTCAAGCAACCCCTACTCCAGAATCTAACGCTAATGCATAATGGGAAAAAAGATTTATCTGAAGTAGCATATAATTTGTTCTCAAGACATCACGGCATGTCTCCAGAGTGAGTTCCAGTTCCCTACAGGTCCCAGAGCAAATGTTGAACCTTAGCGGGTTTTCGACGTAATGCGGGGTTAATAGCTTTTTTCTATATTCTCTCTACTATGAGGTCCCTACGTCCCTAAAACTTGGTTGGCACAGTGGTGGCACCTCTCTTTACCTCTACATATCTTTATCTGTGATCCATGACCCATCCCGTAATATTACAGGTCACGTCAAGTAAACCTTACCCCAGTATCTAATGCTAATGCACAATGGGAAAAAACAGTTCTTTTCCCCAGAGTCCTCGCAGTACCAGTGTGGGACGTGATTTGAACACGAAGGATAACAATTAGTGCCCAACTGATTTCCACTTCCCTACTGGGCCCACAGCAAAAATAGAACCTTAGCGGGTTGTCGACATAATGCGGCCTAGTAGCTTTTTCCTATAATCTATCTACTATGAGATCTCGGAAATTAACCAAACGTCCTACGACCGTCAAGCTTGGTGAGCACATTGGTGGCGCCTCTCTTTACCTGTACATATCTTTGTCTGTGATCCATGACCCATCCTGTAATAATCCAGGTCACTTCAAGCAATCCTTACCCCAAACTCTACAGATGTATGACAAGATATAGATTAGGGGTTTGAATAATATCTCTGTAATGTGTGGTGCAGTGGCAACCCGGACCACTGCACTGTGACTGAGGTTGGCGCTAATGACCAAGTTGTCGACGCGCCATTAAGCCTCATCTCCCCCCCCCCAAAAAAAAACTCTAATGCTAATACATAATGGGAAAGAAACAGTTCCCCAGGGCCTTCGCAGTACCAAAGTGGGAACTGATTTGATTTCCACTTCCCTACTGGACCCACATTAAAAATTAAACCTCAGCGGGTTGTCGACATAATGCATAATGTATAATGGGAACAAAAATTAATTTTTTCAGAGTGCTCGCAATACTGAATTAGCATATAATTTGTTCTCGGGAAATCACGGCATGTCTCCAAAGTGATTTCCACTTCCCTACAGGTTCCAGAGCAAAAGTTGCAGCTTAGCAGGTTGTCAGCGTAATGCGGCTTAGTAGCTTTTTTCTATAACCTGTCTACTATGAGGTCTCAGAAATTAACCAAACGGCCTACGATCCTTAAATTTGGTGTGCACATTGGTGGCGCCTCTCTTTACCTGTTCATATCCTTGTCTGTGATCCATGACCCATCCCATAATAATCCAGGTCACTTCAAAGAATCCTTACCCCAAAATCTAATGCAAATGTATAATGGAAAAAAGATTTATTTTTCCAGTGGGCTCGCAATACTGAAGTTCTCTTCCCTAGGGCCCTTGCAGTACCAAAGTAGGGCCTAATTCAAACACGGAAGATAAAAATTAGCGTCCAAACTGATTTCCACTTCCCTACTGGACCCACAGCAAAAATTAAACCCCAGCGGTTTGTCGACGTAATGCGGCTTAGTAGGTTTTTTCTATAATCTGTCTATATGAGGTCTCAGAAATTAACCAAACGTCGTACGAACGTAAAACTCGGTATGCACATTAGTTGCACCTCTCTTTACCTGTATATATCTTTGTCTGTGATCCATAACCCATCCGGTAATATTCCAGGTCACTTCAAGCAACTCCTACCCCAGAATCTAACACACAGACACCCCAGACAGGACGGTAATAAGTTACGGGCCATTAAAGGCACTGTCGAGGAGTGGCACTTGGCGTGTCGCCGCAGTCGCCGTGAGGAGGTTGTGTTGGCCCGTTTGCGAATTGGTCACACCCGACTTACTCACTGTTTCCTTTTGCGGGGGGTTGACCCTCCTGAATGTTCTTGGTGTCGACGGCCACTTACGGTCCGGCACTTACTTGTTGATTGTCGCCATCTTGATGGTGTTCGTCGTCGGTTCCATCTTCCGCATGACATTGCGCGTCAGTTGGGCGACAAGTCTGTCCTCCTGTCCGGTGTTTTTCAATTTTTGCAGGAGGTACGGATGTATGACAAGATTTAGATTAGGGGTTTGAATAACATCTCTGTAATGTGTGGTGCAGTGGCAACCCGGACCACTGCACTGTGACTGAGGTTGGCGCTAATGACCAAGTTGTCGACGCGCCATTAAGCCTCAATCCCCCCCTCCCCCAGAATCTAATGCTAATGCATAATGGGAAAAAAGATTTATTTTTCCAGTGGGCTCGCAATACTGAAGTAGCACAGAATTTGTTTTCGAGACAAAAGGGCATGTCTCCAAAGTGAGCTCCAATTCACTACAGGTCCCAGAGCAAATGTCGAACCTTAGCGGGTTGTCGACGTAATACGGGTTAGTAGCTTTTTTCTATATTCTGTTTACTATGAGGTCTCAGAAATTAACAAAACGTCCTATGTCCCTAAAACTTGGTGGGCACATTGGTGGCACCTCTCTTTACCTGTACGTATTTTTCTGTGATCCATGACCCATCCCGTAATATTCATGGTCATCACACATTAAGTTCGCTAAACACAGCATTATCATCGCACTTAAGTTAAGGCTCCATAAATTCAGAAATCAAGTCCTCCTTGGGGTTTGGTGAGGATGGCATTGTCTCTGAGGATGAATACAATACGCTATAAATTGCCTTTTGACGAGAACGGGTGAAGTAGCGTGGGGTTTGTTCTTGGGGGCCTTGGTTTGGGGCAGCCAATTGCATCAGTTCATCTTTTCCGATGCGCACCTCTTCATCTTCTTTGATACCGGCTTCCACTACCTGCCACCAATGGATATTGGCAGGCAATGTTTCTTCTTGGTTTAATCCATCTTCAGGCTGGTTTTCCCCATCTGCATATTGATTTTCCCCATCTTTAGGCTGGTTTTTCCTTTCTTCTGGCTCCTCTTCAATATGGTGTGGGGAATAGTTTTTCTCAAAGAGTACCTGCTGCTGAGGTTGACGTGGCAATCCTGGCCCTCCCTGTAAAGGCAATGGCACGTGTAAAAATCCATCATGAAGGTTGCTAAATGGAGCCCATGTGGTAGGGTCGCCTCTCAACAATAGGTGAGGATGGAACATTGCCAACTTGAGACTCTCAAGTGGCATAGCTGGAACGATTACCTCCCGAACGACTTTCAGCGTATCTTCGTTGTAAGGTTTGATGTTATTAGGCACCTACAATACTGGAAACAGTGGCCATGCAATAAACAGGCCTCTCGAAAGTGGTAGGTCATATTGTAGATGAAGTGCTTTCCCTCAAAGGAATCCTTGCACTTTCACACTGCCTTCACAGGTAACCAAATGGTCCGCGTCTGGATTGTAATTCTTTTCAAAACAAATTGGCATATGCGCCATCATGTCTATATACAGAAATCCACAGAACTGACAAACCATGCCTACATTTCCTACAAATCTATCCTGTACACGACCTTTCACACTACCACAGCTGTCCCAATACAGTTTACGATGTGGAATTCTGGGACGTCCTGCCATTCTGAAGATAAATCGAATGTTGGCAATAGCACTTGCAGCACAAACGAAAGACACAAGCAATGCATTCTGCAAAGAAAGGTTATAAACTTAAAATTTAACATCTGTTTTTGTAGAGTTAAATTTTTATGCAAACTAGCTATGAAAAATCTTCTGTATTTTAACAAGCATTTTCTGTATGGTATTTATACAGGCAATAATAATATTTATGAAGACAGTAATATGTCTGTATATTCATAAAACCTGTAAGAAACCTCCTCTGAATTCTAACAGAACAACTAACTTAATAAAATCTAATTTTGTTAAATACTGGTAATGAGAAGTATTTATCTTTAGGATTTTAGGGGTTGTAGGATATCTGGATAATTTCTGGGACCTCATGGTAGATAGATTATGGATAAAAAAGCCTCTTTTTGACTGCAATCTACAGAGGGTCAATGCTTGCTGTGGGGCCAGTAGGGAGGTGTAAATCAGTTTGGAGACTCATCATTATGATGTTCTGAGTTTGAATCGGGTGCAACTTTGGTATTGCGATGGCCTTTGGAAAAAAAATTTGTTTTTTCCCCTAGTGTATTATCATTAGATTCTGCGGTAAGGGATGCTTGAAGTGACCTGGAATATTATGGGAGGGGTCTTGGATCCCAGAGAAAGATCCCTACTGGTTCAGGGAGGTCTTACCAATGTGCCCATCAAATTTTATTGGCTCTGGAATGGATGTCTGGTTAATTTATGACACCTCATGGTAGACAGATTAAGGAAAAATTCGGTTAGCTGAGTTTTAACAATGACCCACAGAATTGGTTAACTTTTGGTGTGGGGCCTGTGAGGAAGATGAAAGTAGTGTGGAGACTCATCATGATGTTCTAAGTTGGAAACAGATGCCACTTTGGTATTGTGGGGGCCCGGAGGGGGGGGGGGACGGTTTTTTTCCCCTTATGCATAAGCATTAGATTCTGGGATAATGGTTGCTTTCAGTGACTTGGCGTATTATAGGAAGGAACAGTCTCAGAACCCAGACATAAGTCCCTACTGGTTCAGTGATGTCTCAAGAAGGTGCCTACCGAGTTTTACAGTCTCGGAACGTCTAGTTAAGTTATGACACCTCATGATAGGCAGACTAAGGATATAAACAGTAAGCCGGGTTATAAGGACATCCCACAGAGGGTCAACTTTTGCTGTAGGGCTAGAAGCAAGAGGAAATCGGTTTGGAGATTCATTATGATGTTCTAACTTCGAATCAGATGCCACTTTGGTATTGCGGGGAGGGGGGCAGGTGATGTTTTTTCCCCTTATGCATAAGCATTAGATTTGGGGGTAATGGTTGCTTTAAGTGACCTGAAATATTATGGGAACAGTCTTGGAACCCAGACAAAGGTCTCAACAAGGTGCCGTGGCAACCCGGACCACTGCACTGTGACTGAGGTTGGCGCTAATGACCAAGTTGTCGACGCGCCATTAAGCCTCAATTCCCCCCCCCCCCCCTCAACAAGGTGCCCACCGAGTTTTACGGTTTTAGGATGTCTAGTTAATTTATGACACCTCATGGTAGACAGATTAAGGAAAAATTCATAAAGTTATGTTTTAACAACGACCCACAGAGGGTCAACTTTTGGTATGGGGCCAGTAGGCAAGAGGAAAACGATTTGCAGACTCATCATGATTCAAATCAGATAAGACTTTGGTATTGCGGGGGGGGGGGGGGATTGTTTTTTCTCTTATGATTAGATTTTGGGATAAAGGTTGCTTGAAATGACCTGGAATATTATGGGAGGGGTCTTGGATCCCAGATAAAAATTCCTACTGGTTCAGAGATGTCTCAACAAGGTGCCCACCGAGTTTTACGGTCTAAGGACATCTGATTAATTTATTACCCCTCATGGTATACACAGGGCCGTAGCGAAGGGTATTTAGTTGGGGGGGGAGAGAGACTTTCATTTTGCCAACTCATGTTATGATTTTGCCAACTGGTTAAAAAAAATGACAGTATTGTGAGCAGTAAAGTACTCTTTAGAGGTTCCGGCAAACTCAGCTAGGGGGTCTGGGGGAGCGCTGTAAGTTCCCCCAGCAGGGAGCCCCGAAGCTGAAGCAATTTAAACTATTTCAGTGCTTGTTTCTGGCCTCCAGTGAACACAGAAGCAACAAAATTGTCAAGTAAATTTTGGTTATTTTTTATATTCATTCTTTAGGATGGCAGGTTTCGTAAAAATTGTATTGTGACCTATCACGTTTTTTTTAGATTTTTTTTTTCCAATTTAAATTAAACCGAGTTCAGTTTAAACTTATATAAACAGGCCAGCTGGCCATTGACGATGGTGGTTGCCTTAATTGTACATTTTGGACCTTTAGGCTAAAATGAATGACGATGACTCCTGTGTTCAAGCATGGGCAGCAGGGGAGGGGTCAGAGATGCAGAATATTTTTTTTTTAAATGGTCTATCGAAAGGTGAAATATAATGTAATCTCTTTCTCAGTTTTATCCTAAACTACAAGACCTAGAGGGTATTATTGTAAAATAAACTTTCACATTTTAAAACAAAAACGTGCACCAGTTTTAAAATAATGCAGCGTCGAAAAACGAAAGAAATGGCGAAACCCTTTACCTCAGTTTTGTCCAAAACAATTTGAGGTATTATTGGAGAAAAGGTTCCACATTTGATGCCATACTAAATAAAACCTATACTTGCAGTAATGGTACTATAGCTTCAAAACCTAGTAAACAAGATTTAGATTAGGGGTTTGAATAACATCTCTGTAATGTGTGGTGCAGTGGCAACCCGGCCCACTGCACTGTGACTGAGGTTGGCGCTAATGACCAAGTTGTCGACGCGCCATTAAGCCTCAATCCCCCCCCTCCCTTGAAACTTAAGTTCACGACGGCCGCCTCAGCCAC
>JAHWFP010208115.1:10603-23961 GCA_023313725.1 Lithobius niger | reverse complement strand
AAAAAAAATGATATTAACAAATGTACACAATCAAAAATAAATAAATGAAAAAAGCAGTCAAGTTTTATTGTACTGTACTGCAAACTACACGCAAATCAAAATCACAATCTTGTGTTTAATGTGCAATGGCCTAACACATTGCGTGTATTTAATAGGCCTATTTCTTTATTTATTTATTTTTTTTGCTTTTCTGCGAAAATGTTTCTTTTCCTTTTCAATGGTGCTGCCTTATGTTTGCAGCAGGAGGCACAAGTGGGATACACACCCTCAGTTCTAATTAAATTATCCTTTGCTGCGCAGTGAAAACAACAGTCTTCAAAAACTCCTGCACTGAAATAAGGAACTAAAACAGAGTTGGCACAATTGAGTCCCTGGCGTACATACACCTTCATCAACAGTGCATTGATTCTTGGCGTTTTCTCATCGTCACTGCGTAAATTTTGCAAACAACTACCGCACGAGTACTGGTAATGGTCCAAAATCTTTTTAAGAACAGTTACGTCGTCGTTCTTCAACTTCTGAGCTGCATAAATTACTTGTGGCTTGTTGCAGTCGACACAGATGACTACTTCTTTGACATTGTTGGTAGTTTGGGCACTGGGACTAAAAGGCATACCGTGTCCTTTGACTGAAGATTCTTGCAGGGACGGCCTGAACTGTTCATCAGTTTGCGTACCATAAACCTCACTAAACGGTTTGTAATGGTCGTCACCCCCTGGAGTTGGATCTGGCAGTGCATGTAGTTTATTAAACACTTCCAGGGGTAACCGTGGTGGCCTGCACACCTTGCACTCTGGTTTGCCACATTTTTTCAGGCAAAAAGAATAATGTCTTGATGTGCCGCAATGAGCCAGAAAATTTTGCAGCTCTGTGTTATTTTTGAGAGTGTTCTTAAGACACTTCTGCGACAAATGTCGTGTAGGAATTGGTGCATCTGTAAAGTCTACCAACTGAGCCCAAAGTAACTCCATTTGGGTTGGTGTGGCTGAGTAGAATATTTTGAAGGCTTTGTCCTTTAAAACTAGTCGCTGAAAGAGTCCACTGAGTAAGGTTTTTACACATTCTAGAGAATCCTGGATTTGTTCTTTCAGATCTGCATCCGAGTCTACTTTTTCTCTCAGTTGGTGCAGCCCTTTATCATCTGTTCATATTTTTCTGGCATTTCTTCCCGAATTAACCCAACACACTGAAGGGCTAGATTTAAGATCGACATGATTCTTTCAGCAGGGTCTTTCCACGACCACATTGGTGGGGTTCTGGCTGCGACCAGCATATTGAAGTCATTTTGAATAAAGAGTGCGAGGAGAGAGAGTTGTGTGGACAAGTAGGTGAGCCTGTGATCAGGACTTCCATCAGTATACAAAAATAGTATCTCCTTGCACCCTTCCTTACTCAAGATTGTTGAAAGTTCCGTAGCATGTCTGAGTGGGGTGGACCTTTGAAAGACATGGTCTTTTACCCTGACATACACCTGTCCCCTGTACCAAGAAGCACTAACATTGTCGGGAATGTCCAGTAGAAAAGTAACGCTTGGAACAACTGTGAATTTCGTGAAGTCCTGATCTCCGACCATACTGCGAAACGATTACTTGTTTCCCTCTTTCCAAAGCTGCAACAGGATAACCTGGTTCCCCAACTTTGCATGTATGCTTATCATCCATACACACAAAAGACGAATGTTCACGGAAATTTACTGCCATCTCTTTTTGGTAGCTGAAAACATCAGAAGCATAGTGGCTATTACAATGATCACTACGAAATTGGCGTGACTGAATTGTATATTTTATGTTCAGCGCACCTGTGAAATTGTAAGGCAGCACGAGACGATTGTACTTTTGGCCCAAACTGAAATCTAAGGCACTGCTTTGACGGAATGGGAGTTCCCGCAGGGCATAACGCTGCAACTTGTTGTCGAAGATCCCTTACTGAAATTGCTGTGGCCAAGTGGGTGACAACGTTATGACGCCTCTCGTCAACGGCTTCAATAGTGTTCTCGATATACTCTTTACACGTCTGAAAGAAAACTTCGTAAACAAGTGGGCGACCCTCATTATGCTGCCGTAAATCTGTTACGATACTAGGATCTTGCAGTTCAATAACTAGGTTGATTCTTTCATCAGTTAGATTTTGTGCTGAGCTATCTCCTGTTAGTGTCGTGTAAATATACCTTAAGTAGGCTGGTTTGAATTTGCATAGCAGACTGCAGTTTTGAAAAAATTTTCTCTTCATAGCCCGAGAGTGATATTTTTTCAAGTTATTTTTTATTTCATTTTTATTTCATTTTTTTATTTATACTTGAGAGCGAGTTAGCACCATGCTTTCCATAATGTTTTCAGGAATTTTCATATGAAATGGTTTGCTGGAACATTATTGCCGTATGTGGCTGTAAATAAGACTCTTAATGGGCATGGCATCACGAAGCCCGTCAAAGTAATACCGACGCTGCCTTGTTTCAGTTGGACTGTAATTGTCAACACAAATCTTTTCGTAGTACTCGGTTGTCAACAAATCGTCCACCAAACTCTTGTACCGTTCAGTTACAGTGGAATTGTTAGGAGTTGAAGGTTGAATTATTTCAACTTTTTCCGTTGGAGTACTGGGTTCCTCTTCTTCCTGGCACGTGGCAAATGCTTCAGCTCGTGCAGTCAAGTAACTAGAATGTGTATGACAAATGTCTGCAAGGGCTGTCACAGCATTATGAAAGGGTTTACATTTTGTTTTCTTCAACCATAGCAGTTCTAATATGTTGTCCAGAGAGGCAGCTTGTTGTAACAAACCGTGTCTGTCCAATGGTTTAGCCTTTTGCTTATAGTCTTCCGGTTTGTTACAACCACTAAAAGGCTGAAAAGGTTGAGGCAGGTTTAGTGAGCGGCGTTTAAGTTTTTCAATGTGCGGGTCCACATACCACAAGGCATTCGTAATAGTCTTTATTAACAATTTTCCGCTTGTGTTGGCTTGGTCATGGTCGAATCCCAAGCAGAGTTCTTCTAGCTTTTGCACTAAATTATTGTACAACTTTTTCTTTTTGTTTGATGAAGTTATCGAATCCGGGTATTTATCTGGGAATAACAAAGGTTCATTAAAACTTCAAACGCGTTTTTCGGTGCTGAAGGAGCATCAGCATGGTCTGCATGTTTGTCAGTACCGAATGAGAAATTTTACATAATGTCCGAATTCAGGTATTAAGTCCTTAATTTGTCAGACTGAAACACTCTCTTAAAATTGTCTCTACGGGTTTTTGACACAAAACACGTCAAACTTACAGCAGATTCATCCTTGAACTCCTCATCAAGTTCAAAAGGATCGTTTTCGTCGAAGACGTGGTTGATGATACCATCATAAAGTTGTCTCAGCGTGATGGATTCGGCGTATCCTCCAACGATGCCCCAATCAGCAGTATATTACGCGATTCTGTTATTATCTGTACTGAAACTAACGACATTGTCGCCAAATAGCTTTAGAACATTAGAATTATTCGTGACAGCCTGAAGTTGACCCAAAACTAGCTCGTGCACGAACGCAAACAACTCCCGACCTTGAAATGTTTCGCGTCATCTCATTAGCTCTTTACGACTCACGTGATCGTAGCGACGCGGTGGCTGTTATCAAGTGACGTCACGAACACCGCCGCCAGACTGGAAAAAGTCGCTGCGTCATTTGTGGAGCTAAGAAGCTACAAGCAAAGGCTCAGGCCCCATTTCGTTCAACAGAACAGATATTCAAATGCTTTGCTGAACCCGGATGTACGCGCAGAGAACTTTGGCACATGAAAGGGCGGCACCCACGAAGTAAGATCGACGCCCAAGAAAAGATGATCGTAGCTGGATTTTTGTTCCAATACATCTCCTACAAGAATAAAAAGAAGTTACCCGCACTAAAAATTTTCACCCGCACGGGCCTGAGAAGCAAACATTTTTTTTCTCTTGGCCTTATTCAAAACACTAACAATTAAATCCTCATGAAGAAAAACTGGGGTTTTAAACTCCTGGTTTTATTTTTAAAATATAATTAAAGATCAAACACTTTACATTGGTTCACTAGTTGTTCACATAAAACTTGGAAGGTTTTAAATAAAAGCACACTTAAGAATTTACATTAAATTTACTTGTAGAATTTTACAATAAAAATTTCGTGGGAACTATACAAGTTCGATTACAATTTCGATTAGAAAAAGTTTTGAGTTACCTAAACTCTAAACGCACCTTGCGATAAAATAAAGTAAAGGTAAATTATTAACGCACTTTAGCGAAAAATAAAATACTCAATGTTGAATGTACAGCACCTAGCTCCTAAAAGCAACCGTCAAAATGATCTAGTTAAAGTCGGGTACCAAACCTTAGGAGTACTCTGCTCCTGCGAAAATAACGTTAGTGATCATAGTGATCTTTTGATTATTTAAGCCAACACCTAGGGTTGACTGTAAATAAAGAAATAAAAAGCTGGTTTTTTAGGAAGGGATACCCTAAAACCCTTAAATTATGATGGACTATTGTCAGGAATGCCGATGGCAGAGACCAGCATAAAAATCTTCTAAGAGAAAGTTAGTTTCAAGTTTAAGTTTAAAATTTTAGAATAAGTTTCCTAAAGTTAAAAGTTAAAAGTACAACTAGTTACCTAACCACTACCTTGCCCGGCATGGCAACTGGCGGACCGGGAAATCTCCATCCCAGCCTTCGTAGTGACGGTCTCTGTAAAAGTCTGATGTGAGCTATGCTAAGGACTGCAATGTGAGATTTGCTTTTATAGGGGGAGAAACCGCGGACGGCCGCGACGACTGCACGTCATGGCGGCAGGAGAGGCAGGCTGCCTTGGAGGAGGGGAATCTGTGTTAGTCCCAAAACGAGCTGTACCACGTGAGGGCTTTAAAGGGAACTGTAACGATCTGAATTGGCCTTCAAAAGGGAGAGACTATGGGATTTACTCTGATTGGCTAGAGCTTCTGAGCTCTGAGTGGCTGAATTTTGGACTGTTGGAGCTGTTGAGCTTTTGAGGTTGTGGAACGGATTGATGGATCGTGATGGAAACGGTCTCTTGGATTTGAACTTGGATTAACTGTAACTGGCTGAGTTTTTAACGGATTTAAAAAAAGGATAGGCTTGAATTAAAGCTGTACTCGAGAGCTTTGCCAAGAGCACGTCGGAAATATAAAACTTGGACAAGTTCTATTCGAAAACTGCGATGTTAGGCACCACAATATTGAAGGAAGGGGGGGAGGGATTGTAGCGGCGTCAGCCCAAAACCTGGTGCCGGCAAACGATACTAATTGCAATGGTGCGGATACAGGATTGCGAAGTTAGGCTACTGGTCTTTCTTTCCAATTTTGCTCGATTTCAGGACAACAAGCACAGCAGGCCACTATTCAAGGAGGGAGCGACGTTGCGGACTAATGCTCTCAAAAACCTAACCTAACTTGGCAAGCGATAATTCTTAGCTACCACCATGGGAAAAAACGTGCATTTACTAGCAGTTAACTTTAAACTAAAATTTTCTAAGTTTAAGTAACTAAGTAAATAATGTTTGGAAACAAACTGAAGCTCTATTTCATTTATTGAGCATTGGTTAATAAAATATTTACAAAATTAGTTTGCAGTTTCATTTTGGGTTTCACATATCTTGGTTTCAGATTTCAGCAACAACAAAAAAAAATCGGTAAGCAAATCGTGCTTAACACTCAAGTACCAACAACGATCAAGAAATTTTACCAACTTCAAACTAGAAGTAAATTTTCACAAAAATGCAAGTAATATTGAATAAAAATTCAACTCACATGAGGTCACTGACGACGATTCACATGCAACCGTTAGCTGTCTGGTTAAGATGCTAGTCTTTGGTTTTACATTGGAAAAAAATTCACGTTTTGAAAGTCGTAACTTGAAACGGGAATGAAATTAAAGTTTTTATAAAATCACCTGCAAAAACCTACCCCGATCGCGATAATTAAGTTTAAGTTGCATTTAAGTTTTCAAATAAATGGCCTAAACGAAATTCAAGTGCAACTAAGTTGACTGACGTGTCCACTACCATTGCTCCGTTTTGGCGCAATTTGCGGCGGCAGAACATCGCTCTCCCGGAGAACGTGACGATGGGTGGTTGTGAGGTCGAGCTAGGCTAACAATATTTTCTCAAGCTTGGGTTTTTATACCTCGGAAACGGCTCCAACTTGCTGTCTGCGCGGACCCCGAGGAATGCTAGACATGTAAGGCACCTTAGGATTTGTTTAGAGCCTAAATTTCCAAGTATCCAATTCACTGGTTGGTGGAGAGTTTGGGACAGCTAAATTCGGCGCCAACGATGCTCGAGCATCCGGTTTGCACAAGAGAGCCGATCGTTTTTACTTACACAAGTAAAATTCCAACATGGCGCTAAGGCATTGAGCCGACGTTGCTGACACGTTTTGCCTCATAGTTTTAAAACTACCCAACCGAATTAAAAAAGGTAAATATATTTCGAATCTGAACATTATTAAGATCAAAGGCTAACCATCTTTTGATTTAAGACAGACTTTGAAAAAAATAATAAGTGAAAACGGCGACATTAGCGCTAACAAACCTGCGTCGTACACGTGAGTTGTTGTAAGTTATAAACAGTTTCAGACATCAATAAAATCGATTATTATGTTGTGTGAAGTACCCCTATTGTTTGTGAGAGGACTTTAAACAATTATGAAACGTGTAGGTTACATAATCTATGTGGCTTTATGCCAAACTACAATGATGTGCGTCACAATTTTTCGCAGCAGCGCTGTTTACATTTCGGTATTTATTGAAAAATAAATAAATTCGAAATTGAAGATTTCAGGCCTTCAGTAAGACCACTTGGGTTTTCTCGGATCTTCCAAGATTTTAACAAGGTTGAGTATAAAAGTTCAATTTCTCCTGCCCTCCCTACCTCACCAAGTTGAGGTTTGGCATTTTGATTTAAAAATCTGGCGTTTTGTTGCTTGGAGGTAGCCTATCTCCAGTATCGTAAAGAAAATGTTGCAAATTCCTTACGCGCCCCCACAAGGGAGACTTTATTTCAGGGTTCACATGAACGTTGAAATAACAGCTGAAAAGAAAGATTAGTGCAAAGACAACATGTCACACCAATGATGTTACCAAGCCAAAGTAAAATTAACTGACAAGTAATTTCACAACAAGCAAGAAAATTAAAGGGATTTGCAGTAAATTTCAAGCTTAAAAAGTTCATCCATTTTTAAGAAGTCCATTAAAAAAAAAACCGGAAATCATAAAGACTCTGAGCACTCTCTGATCATGGAAAAACTGGTTGCTTTACATAAAAAAAATAGCATGCATGTCAAATGATATCTTCTGTTACTCTGGTAATACGTCCCTAACTGGTCCGAGTTATGTCAAATTGCATTTTTTTTTAGCCAAGAAAATACCAAAAAACTTCCACATCCAACCTAGCTTGCGTTAAGGGTTAGAAGGGTACTTCCTATGGGTACGTAACAAAAGATAAGCTCTATTTAACAATACAACACTTTAACACTGGTGGGTTTGACGGTATACCCCACAACTTAAGTTTGACCATATAACTCATCAAGGTAGCTAATTATTTTTCTTGAAAAAAATGGCCAAAAACATCTAGACCGTTAGACACATAAGAAAAAAGTACATCGCTTAACCCTTTAGCTACGAGGAAGATACATTTTTCAGTTCGCAATGTTCGGGGAAATTTAACAAACCATAAGTTTACCTCTTTCACTTACAGGTAGGACAAAATCTTTTTTACAGAGGAAGATTTTCCATAAAAACTCGGATAGGTCGGGGTCACTTATTCCGATGTGCTCCTAGCGAGCAACTCACTTGGGTCGTACAATGTCAGAGGCCTATCTTCCACAAAAGGAAGAAGTTGTAGGCACCTGTCAGAGGACTCATTGGCCCTTAAAATTTGGGCATAAAATTTCCAAAACAGGAGAAAAACGAAAGTCCCTTCAAGGTTGTACTTTCAGCATACCTAAAGATGAGAAATTAAAATCTCACTAGCCTTAACTTTTAACTCTTGGGCTGTCACTGCCGATCTGCATGGAAGCGATCACCTCCCCATTGTGTTGTCCACAACGCAAGGGGGTTCTGTGGCTTCCAGGCCAGCCCGGTGGGCGCTTAAGCGTGCTGAATGGTCAGCCTTTGCTGAGGCTGCTGTGTTTCAGCGTGCGGTTGAGGACTTTTCTGATGTGGATGAACTTTCCACTCATTTCACTGATGTGGTCCTTGCTGCTGCTCATGCTACTATCCCGCGTACGTCCACACAGCCGCGGCGGGTTCCTGTTCCGTGGTGGACGCCTGCTTGCGGGCAGGCCATTCAGGCCCGCCGGCGAGCGTTGCGTGCATTCACGGTCAGCCCGACTACTGGCAACTTTGTAGCGTATAAGCGTTGTCGTGCCCGTGCCAGGTATGTCATCCGTGAGGCTAGACGTGCTTCGTGGGCAGCTTATGTTTCGTCAATCACGCGCTCCACGCCTTCTCAGCAGGTGTGGCGGAAGGTGCGCCAGATCTCGGGGAGGAGCGTGCCTTCCCCGGTTTCACAGCTGAAGGTGGCGAATACCGTGATCTCTTCTGTGCCAGATATCGCCAATTGTCTTGCGTCTGCGTTTGCGCGGGTCTTGAGTGATGACCATTATGATCCTGGTTTCCTCGGGATTAAGCGTAGAGAAGAGGCTCGCTTTCTTGACTTTCGCTCCGATGGGCTAGAGGAGTACAATTTACCATTTACCTGGCAGGAATTTGTTTCAGCTTTGTCCAAGTCGCATGACTCCGCCCCGGGGCCTGATGATGTTCACTATCAACTGTTGAAACATCTGACCCTTGCCTCCCAGCAGTTCTTGCTGGGGATGTTCAACCGTGTGTGGGCAGAGGGCTCTATTCCAGCAGCGTGGAAGACAGCAGTGGTCATCCCGATTGTAAAACCGGGCAAAGACCCTACTTCTCCTTCCAGTTATCGCCCAATCGCTCTGACTAGCTGTGTCTGTAAACTTATGGAACGGATGGTCAGTGAGCGGTTGGTGTGGGTGTTGGAATCACGGGGATTCTTATCTGTGTCCCAGTGTGGCTTTCGACGGTTTCGGTCAACTATCGATCATCTAGTTGCCCTTGAATCAGATGTGAGGGAGGCTTTTCGCCTGCGTCATCATCTGGTTCAGGTTTTCTTTGACTTGGAGAAGGCGTATGATACGACGTGGCGTTATGGGATTCTCCGTAATCTCTATAACTATGGCTTGAGGGGACAGATGCCACTGTTGCTTTCTGCTTACCTCTCAGGCCGTTCTTTTCGCGTTCGTGTCGGGGCGACTCTTTCCCGCCCGTTTGTCTTGGAGAATGGTGTGCCTCAAGGAGGTGTTCTTAGTGTCGTCTTGTTTGCTATAGGGATCAACCCCATTGCTCAGCAAGCTGCTGTTCCCCAGTCATTGTTTGTCGATGACTTCGGCCTGCGCTTTCGGGCAGCTCGCATAGTGAGCGGCAGCTACAGCTGGCAATTAACAAAGTCCAGACCTGGGCGGTAAGTAATGGTTTCCGGTTTTCTCCGGACAAGACTGTGTGCATCCACTTTTGCCGCCAACGAACACTGCACCCGGATCCTTGCCTGTACTTGGGACAGGCACAAATTCCTGTTGTCCCACAGGCACGTTTCCTGGGTCTGGTGTTCGATTCCAGGTTGTCTTGGCTTCCACACTTACGTCAGCTTAAAGACAAGGCTTTGCGGGCGCTTAACATCTTGCGGGTCCTGTCGGGCACTTCATGGGGTGCCGATCGCGCTGCCATGTTGCGCCTCTACCGAGCCCTTGTCCGCAGCAAACTTGATTATGCGTGTATGGTCTATGATTCGGCTAGTGACTCCACTCTCCGGATGTTGGACACTGTGCATCACAGTGGCCTGCGTGTGGCGACTGGGGCTTTTCGAACTTCTCCAGTGGTCAGCCTCTATGCTGAGGCCTCGGAGCCACCTTTGGCCATTCGTCGGCGACAGCTTGCCATTCAGTATGCTGTGCGTTTGCGTGCTGTGCAATCCAGTCCTGCTTGGTCCATGGTTTTTGGGCCAGACTTGCGAGTCGGTAGACGCAGGGTGGGTAAGGGTGATTTCCGCGATAGGCTCCAGCAGTCCTGTCAGGAGATAGCCTTTGAAATGCCCTGCGTCTTGAGGCTTGGGGGAATGCCAGTTGCCCCTTGGCTTGTCCCAGGTGGCAGTTTCATTTTTGCTCTGGCGTCCCTCCCGAAGGGTTCCACCCTACCAGCAAGGTACTTACAGGAGTTCCGGCGGCTGAGTTCTCAGTACGCCGGTTATCTGCGCCTGTTTACTGATGGGTCGAAGTCCGACGTTGGCGTGGCGTGTGCTTGTGTGTGTAAGGGTGTAACGGTTGCCCATCGCCTTCCATCAGGCTATTCTGTGTTCTCTGCAGAGCTTTTGGCTCTTGGTTTGGCCGTGGAATGGATCCTTGACCTTCAGGGCACACATTTCATTGTCTTTAGTGATTCCATGAGTGCCCTGGAGTCCTTGGCGAATTAAATCCTCGGAACCCCTTGACACAACGTGTCCAAGCTTTGCTTTCCCGCTTGCCTGGCCAGCGGAAAACCGTGCTTTTCTGCTGGATCCCGGGCCATGTTGGGATAGCAGGGAATGAACAAGCTGATTCTGCTGCGAAAGGGGCCCTTTCTGGCCCTCTCGGTAGGGATCTCAGCCTTGTTCCCTCAGATGCCTTTCCAACTCTGCGTCTGAGGTTACACGCTTTTTGGCAAACCTTGTGGGACAGACAGGATGGTAATAAGTTACGGGCCATTAAAGGCACTGTCGAGGAGTGGCACTCGGCGTGTCGCCGCAGTCGCCGTGAGGAGGTTGTGTTGGCCCGTTTGCGCATTGGTCACACCCGACTGTTTCCTTTTGCGGGGGGTTGACCCTCCTGAATGTTCTTGGTGTCGACGGCCACTTACGGTCCGGCACTTACTTGTTGATTGTCGCCATCTTGATGGTGTTCGTCGTCGGTTCCATCTTCCGCATGACATTGCGCGTCAGTTGGGCGATAAGTCTGTCTTCCTGTCCGGTGTTTTTCAATTTTTGCAGGAGGTACAGATGTATGACAAGATTTAGATTAGGGGTTTGAATAACATCTCTGTAATGTGTGGTGCAGTGGCAACCCGGACCACTGCACTGTGACTGAGGTTGGCGCTAATGACCAAGTTGTCGACGCGCCATTAAGCCTCAATCCCCCCCGCCTTAACTTTTAAACATTTCAGATACTTCAAATTTAAGCAAAATACCTACTAAGAGCATCTGCGTTCAAATGTTCCTTACCGGGTTTGTATTTTACCTGGTAGTCATGGTCTTGTAATGCTAGGCTCCACCTCAGGAGTCTAGGGTTTTTGCCGGCCATTTGTTTGAGCTAGTGCAATGGATTATGATCAGTTGATCAGTTTCGATGTAGGACTTAGTTCCATACAAGTATGGCCTAAGTTTGGCTACTGCCCACACGAGGCAAGCACATTCTATTTCAGTTGTGCCAAAGTTTTGTTCTCTGACAGTCAGTTTTCTGGAAATGTAGAGGCACCGATGCTCTTCTCCACCCCATAGGCGCCGGAGCCCAGGGGGGCCATGGCCCCACCACTTTTTGCTGAGACCAGTATTAGCCCCCTCAGTTTTAAGAAATCAGAAGAAAGAAAAAAATTCTTTTTAGTTAACTTTTCATTTTAAAGTTGGTTGGCAGGATTTCTTTTCTTTTGTTAACACTAGATTCGGAACAAAAGAATACTGCGTGACGGGGTAGACAAATCGAAAACGATGGGTTGCGTTGCACTAAGCGAAACGACGTACAGAAATTCCATATATTCAACGTGCCAGTTTCGGAAGTGAAACTTGCGTTATTATGTTACACCTTCTAAAATGTTATTTTAATTGAGTAACAATGTGCTATCTTTATTTCCATACATCTTATAATGCGACCTGAAATTTTCATTAATTATTAAAAATGTGATTTTGGTATAAATAATCTGGCAATACTAAATCACGTCCAACTCTACGCTGCATATTTCTAGTGGTGCACATATAATTTTGCGAACCTAGGCAAACCCCCTCCCCATCTCTCTAACTTACTACATAGGTAAATTCGAAAGTGAGCCATCACCACTTTATTATTATTAAGCAATAGTGTTTTTTGCTTACCTAACGAATGTCTTCATCGTAAAAAAAGTGTTGAAGAAAATAGCGAATTTAGATTTTTCCAATGACTTTCATGCCCTTCAGCTCGTTTTTTTTTTGTGGGGGGGGGGAAGGAGAGGGGCCTCTTGGTTCTCTGCCCCACCACACCCTCATCCCCGTAATTTACGCAACTACTAGCATTTGGCCCCCTCACTTTTTCAACGATAGAGGCGCCCCTGCTCCACCCAGAGTCTGGGAAAGGACCACTCCCATTCCTCTCTCACTACAATCACACTGGACAGTGAAAGGTTGATCAAAATCGGGTGCTCTTAGCACTGGATAAGAAACGAGGGCTCTCTTGAGAGTGTCAAAGGCCTCCTGTTTAAGGTTATCCCACAAGATGGGGGTCTGGACCGTCTTTCTTCAAGGCATCTGTTGGAGGCGCACAAATTTGAGCATAACGGTGCAAATATCGTTGATAATAACCAACTAATCCTAAAAAGGATCTAACATCTTTTTTCGTTTGGGGTCTGGCAAAATTTTGCACAGCTAAAACTTTCACTTCAGAAGGAGAACGACTACCATCGCCTACTTCATATCCCAAGAAGGTGTGGTGCAGTGGCAACCCGGACCACTGCACTGTGACTGAGGTTGGCGCTAATGACCAAGTTGTCGACGCGCCATTAAGCCTCAATCCCCCCCCCCCAAGAAGGTAGCTTTCTGACAAGCCACTTGACTCTTAGTTGCATTACCGTAAGTCCTGCTTTCTTTATAGCAGATAAAAAGATGAATACATTTTCGAGATGTTGGGGCCAAGTTTCGGTTCCCATGGCTGTGTCATCTTGGAAGGGTGTCACAAACTCTTCCATCCCTCTGGTAATTTGATCCATGACCTTTGAAAGCAGAACGGGGCATTTTTCATCCCCATGTTCATGATCAGGGGCTCAAATTTTCCAATAGGGGTTGTGATGGCTGCAACTCTACGAGGCATTTGGGGTCAGTTTTACCTGCCAAAATCCTCTAAGTCAAAAATCGAGATGTACTTCCACTTGGAAGCTTTCTCTAAACACTCCTCAATATTAGGTATTGGGTAATCTTGTGTTTCAGAATTGTATTTTCTACACTCCCAAATTGTACAGATTTAGTAACCCATGACATCTAACTGCTTGATGAAAAGGTGAAACCTAATAAGTATTACCGACATGGCAAGTTTGAAAAAGACTTGATTGTTA
>JAHWFP010208112.1:0-13558 GCA_023313725.1 Lithobius niger | reverse complement strand
GTAAGTGATCCAAAAGTCGAACATCCATGTCAAAATGGATGTAATTGCCCTTTAAAGGGACCATGCATTACAGAACGCAACAAAAAATAAGCCTATGATAAACATAAAGTGGTCTACGTTTCCTAGACTTTTCTAAACTTTATTAGATTCTCAAATGTGTGAAACCCTCCTACCCTCCCAATAAAGTTTACGTAACGGTAAAAAGTGTAGTTGTCACATGGCCCTAAGCCAAACTCGTCCGTCTGAAGAAAATTTTGGTCCCATTAATAGTAAAAAAACTCAACAGAACGTTCCAACAGTTTCTGTGTTGACCGAAAATATGTCACATTTTGACGTGACGAGAGTAGAGCATATAGGTATAGACGGAGAGTGTTGTTGTCACTGAACCCAGGTTTACGTTACTGAGCCTCGTCATGGAGATCGAAACTATATTTAGCGTTACTAAAACAAAATGATCATGATAACAATAATTCTGAATTAATCGCTTAAAATATATGGTAGATCGGATTAGGACATTAAATTAATTTCAAACTTGATCGTGAACTGGCTGAACAAGTTTTTTTTTTTAATCCTGCATTCAGTTTTGAAACGGGTTGTAGTTACAAGTGGAGCTAACTACAGGGTGAGTCAAAAGTATTGACTCAGTAGAGTTTGCAGCCGCGTGACTTGGTTTAGCCATAGATTAGGAAGTTAACTAGATATACCGTCTTACTTCTTCCCGTCCTACGCGGACCTCTGGCGGTAGTTGCGGCTATTAACACCTCTGCTAATGCTTTGCGTTCTGCTGCTTCGAAGGCAAAAGTATTAGCAGAGGTGTTAGTAGCCGCAACTACCGCCAGAGGTCCGCGTAGGACGGGAAGAAGTAAGACGGTATATCTAGTTAACTTTCTAATCTATGGTTTAGCCAACAAACAACCATCGATCGTTGGTCACCACGGAGGAGGCTACATATTAAGGTCATTCAGTGCCGCAACTAGTTTTTTTCGAAGGAGGGGTGCAAGGACAAAATGTTGGGCCCCTCCTAAGCAAGTAAACAAATTTAGAGATAAAATAACTCCCAACCCTGACCAATTACAATGAATTTTGACTACTTTGGGCCCCGACTCGTGAATTTTGGGTCCCCTGATTCCTGGACCCGGGTGCCTTGCAACATTTGCACCACCCCTAATTGCGGCACTGAGGTCATTAAGAGGTGCTCCAGACCCCCCCCCCCTTAAATAAATTCTCCTCTTCCGGTTACTTTAGGAATAGGGCGTTGGTCCCAATTTGAGATATGTGCGGGCAGTCAATTCACATGATGAATGCAGAAAAGAGCATGTAAATCGTTCAACAATATCTCGAGCTATGACCAAAACACATTGGTGCAAAAGTTGGCTTGAGTGCATAAAACAATTACAAACAAAAACATCGTCAAGTGTGCCGTAAAAAAAGAGGTTATATGATTGAATTTTCACTTGTTAAAATGTACACGGATAAAAATTGATAACGAAATTGAGATGGATTAGGCTAGCACATGTTTGTGCAGGTGTTTGTAGCGCATGTAACAGTGATGTTCGACCTTGAACCGCCTGTCGAGGTTCGAACAAATATTTCAACAAATTTGCAGTCTGCCATAGAAACATACGTCAACTAGTGAGTGTTCCTCCCCCTTTCCCGAGATCAGCGAGTTAGAAAGAAGTCCTTTCTGTGGACATTTAGGGGAATACGCATAGAGATCAAGTCGGGTTGCCCCCCACCCCTCCATCCTGCCCCCCTTCTTTACCTCGAATGCCTGGCTACACGTGCTACAAACATGTGCACAAACATATGCTAGCCACACACTTCATCAACATCTTTATGTTGGCGATTCCTATTATTATTACACGCAGTCAACCAATCCACACAACGGCTCAGGCATTATTTTGCGAAACTGAAGCCAACATTTGCACTAAAATGCGTTTTGGTCATAACTCGTGCTATTGTTGACCGATTTACATGCTGTTTTCTGCATTCACCATGAATTGACTGATGCCCTATTCCTAAAGGAACCGGAAGTGGAAAATTTATTTAAGGGGGCAGGGTCGGGGGCACCCCTTAATGATCGTAATGTGTAGCCCCTTCCTTGGTGACCAAAGATCGATGGTTGTTTGGTGGCTAAACCAAATCATGCGGCTGAAAATTCCACTGGGGCGATACTTTTGATTCACCCTATAAGTGTACAATGCATGGCTTTGTGTGCCGAGAAGTGCGTCAAGTGAGACCCTTCTCGGCACAGAACTAACTAATTCACTGAGAATGAATTCCACATTCATTATTGAGGGAAACTAGTCAGAATTTAATGTATAGTTGAAATACCTAAAAACGTAAAACGACACCTAAAAGAATGCGTGTGACGTCACGTCTATTGTGTCCCTGTTTGGTCATTATATAGTTCGTCATTAAAGTCCCCTTTATTAATTTTATACTTTTAACCCAAATTCAATTTTTTTAAAGTTAAAGAAACCTTCGGAAGGCATTGGGATACATAACTGTATTTTTTTGTTATAATTTTGGCCGCTTTTTCCCATTTTCAGAAGTTTGTTTTCTCACTTTATCACTAAAATACGATTAATGTTTTGTTGTTGCTTCTAGGCGATGTTTTTCCACGCGCTGTTTTTTTCCCCCTTCGCTTTTCTCCCGTTTTGTTTGCTTAGAAATTGTCTGTTTTCCCTCACGGAACTACACCAAAATAGACCAAGAAATTAACCTCTAAACTAAACAACCTCCTTCAACTGCAATTCACGTGTGACACGATAAAATAGGAAATAAAGCGGCACCCTGCCGTCTTCTTTTCAAAACATCAGAGCTAAAAATCTTAGTGTCTTTCTAGCAGCAAGCAAAGTGTGTTGAAAATGTATTTTTCCGAAATAAGATCTTTCTTTCATTGTGTCAGCTCGGTGGATACCCGTTTCGCCGAATCCCGTTTCGCCGAAAATTTGACCTTGATAATTTTAATCAAGGTTTAATTTTCGGCGAAGTGGGAATTCCCGTTTTGCCGAATCCCGTTTCGCCAAATAATTCTTGTTATGGAGGGGCACAATTCTCACAATAAATTTTAAGTAGTTTCAAATTTTCAATAGTAAATAATTAAAAAAATTACAAAAATTTCTGTGTAGCCATGATGTACCGGGCTGTGTACTATAATGCGTCATGGCTACACCGAATGCAGTTCGAAATTTTAAGAAAATACTTTTTCAAAAAAAAAAAAATACTACCTTATTTCTTAAAAGAAAACAAAAACGAACTTTTTGAAGTTTAAGGTGACTTTAACTGTATCGAATTCAAGACAGGACAGGAAAACAAACAAGCTTTTCTGTAAGGTTTCAGATACCACAATGTTCTGTAGTGTAATAGACCTAATCTAGCAAACAAACTTAACGTGTTTCTTTCTATTAGTAAATAACACAATGGGAGGTAGGTCTTCATTTCCTCCTCACCGTCTAATTGACTTTTGACATTAAACTGATTTGTTAAAAATACTTTTATGCTCGTATAAATTCAATGGTCGACTCTCGATTGTGAAAATAATTGAATTTACGTATTCTTTACTCCAATAACATTTACAGACATTAAATTTCACAGTGGGACATCGATCAAACGAATTTGTCCCACAAGCCGGCAAAGAGCGTCTCCGCCACTTTTAGTATCTTTTGCGGGAGGGACTTGGCGGCAAAAACGTTCTTACAATTTATAGTATTTTTCCTGCCACGCCAATCGTTACAATTGCGCAGGCATGGAACGTCCATTCTTTGTAGAAAGTATGTCGCTCACCACACGTTCGACTGTTGGCAAAATTGTCCAAGTTGATGTTCTTTTCCGAATGTGGTAACTACCCTTAATTACAGGTAATTGGATAAGGACACCAATTTGGACTTCGAATAGACGTACTTACACTCGAATGGCAAACAACTTTTCGGTAGAAAAAGTTGCTGAAAGTAGGATAAAAGCAGAAAGTTTGTAGGACGGCCACAGTTTAAATTTTGTTAAAATTGTAAAATAACGTGTTTTATTTGTCCCAGCTTTTAATGATTACAACCCTAACATGCACCTGACAGCCGCACCTCATAAATAAATAAATAAATAAAACTCGGTCCCAGCAACAAGCGTGGCGAGCATCTCCGTCTCCAAACCAAGGGAATGCCGGTTAGAATCACATCACCGGAAAAAAAAATTACTGAAATGTATAATTTGGGCATGTACGGGTCTTGCGTCAAGCATATGTCTTTGCCGTTGCCCACGATTATGGTCGACTTTCAAAGTGCATTTATTAATTAATTAATTAATACTAATGCAAACGTGCTAGTAAATAGTAATGCGTAAATTTACAAACTAGTAGATGCACAAACTAGTTATGCTAAAGCTTGAATATTTAGCAGATATACATTATCTAGTACTTTAATCCAAACCAAGCGCATGTTTATCAAACCATTAATCAGAGATTCACGGAGAATTTGGCGACAAAAGACACAATTTTCAAAACGGGTGGACACTTAGCTGACACGTTAAAGAAATCTGCTAATTTCGAGCGTTTTCCGTGCCTTTATCAAACTTTCATCCGTTTTCGTCTAAATGTGTACCTTCGTCGCGCCCAAGTGTCCGGAGTTTTTCGTCCTCATTTTGAGAGTTGAAGAGACACCCCCCCCCCTACCCACACAGTAAGTACTTCTATTGGAAAGCAAAGAGAAACAAAAGCTGCGGGCACCGAAAGGTTGCGTTAATCTTTTCCTGGTGTAACTCCGTTACCTTCCTGGTAAACTATGAGCCAAGGCACATGTCTTAACATTACACAAAGATTTATCGAGAAAACAGCTTATTTGTTACCGGCAGTTTTTTTTTTTTCGTGCAGACGTGCACTTATCCCCCCATTCAATTCCATTAATTTTCTGTTCCTGAATTGTAAATGAAACGCAGCTGAATGTTACCCCAACCCAACCCCGTACTTCCCCATGCACTTCTGTTAATTATTTGCTATCATTTTCAAATTTTTCACTAACGTGACTCCTCATTAAAGCTCATTAAACCTTCAGTACATATGCTAAAATGGCTTATTATATGGTTTTCAGTACTCAAAATATAGTAAATTGTAAACGTTAGTAAACTTTTAGTTCCAGTGATAAAGCAAATCGTATGAGTATACATTGCCTGAATGTCCGACGGAGAATTTGAGAATTTTTGTCGATTGTGATCAGAATATCAATTTAACACTAATATTCCGGATTTGGCTTTCTGTCCTGTTCATACTTGTAGAGTAATTTGTGCCCTTCCCCCTCCAAACCTTTGCTTTTACATGTCTTTCTTTTCTACGGCTATCGTTCACGTTTATAAAAAGGATTTTGCGGCGAAAAGGGATTCGGCGAAACGGCAATTCCCGTTTCGTCGAAAATAAAGCCACAAATTAAAATTCGTCGAAATGGAATTCGGCGAAATGGGATTCGGCGAAACGGTCATACACCGTTAGCTCGACGCTCTTCATTCTGAGAGGGAACTTGGATTGAATTTTCGCCAATGCCGACCCTGGCATTTTCCAATCTAGTGCAATCTTGTTAAAGGTTCCCCCCCCCCCCCTGCCTCCCTTAACCTCCCCAACGCCCCGCCCCTCCCCACACTGAATCTCCGTCTCAAGCAAACACAGTCGGTAGCTAAATGCAGCCTTCTCTCCTTCACATAGCCCCAACCCGTCAAAAAATATTATAATTGAGCATGTGCAAAGGATATGACTTTGCGACTCTCTCCACGACTTGAAGGACAGAAAAGGGAAGTCTTATCTACATGCACATATTAATAGATGGGATTGGATCCCAACTTATGAAACTGCTTTTCGAGGTTTTTCAGCTAATATATAGACACGTATATATTTATATACACCTGTCTATACATATATATATTGGGCTTGTGAGGATGCATCACAGACCATAGCAGGGATCATGACCACATCCAAACAAACGAAATAGAAAACAAAAACGGGCTCGTCGTGGTTTAACTGATCCGAAGTCAAAACAGCAAAGTAGCACTAATAAACTTTTCTGTAAGGTTTCACATACCGCAGTATTCCTGTACTGTTTAGTCCACGTGAAACCTTACTGCTGTATCATATGTTTTTACTTTAAAACACGATAGGTTTGATTGGCTCATTCTACTTGGATAAACGACATTGCTGAAAAATCGTAAAAACCATGGCACACTGCTCCGTTCCGACGACGAAGAGCCTCCAGGGTCTCTGTAGTTAGCGACTGACTGCAACGGATGGCCCAGCACACATTGCTTCCGTCGCTAACTATGGTGGCCCTGTAGGCTCTCTTTGTCGTCGGAACGGAACGGAACAGTGTGCCACAGGCTTTACTTAAAGCAGATTATGATTAAAACATCATGATGCGAACAATTGCAAAACTTTTGACATTTTGCAGAAATGGTGTTAACAACGAAGTTAACATTAGCGAGGACAAAACTGTAGAGCTTGACATTAAAACGGCCCATGCTGAGATAAACAAAATGGTTTCTGTTATCAAGGACCGCCCCTTATGTAAGCCTCAGCATGAACTTCCATGTTGAACGTCAAACTTTGAACGCCTATAGTTTCGCCCAGAATTGACATAGACCAACGAAATTCAGTATTTGGGGTCGTGTCATAACAATTTCATCGCATTACAAATTTTAATGACAACAATCGAAGCGTTCGGCGTCCACAGCATGGCCATTTCTTGTTGTTGTTGTTCTTGTTGTTGTTGTTGGGATTCTTTGCTCTCACCTAGCGATCGAACCACTCAACCGATTTTCTAGTTCTGTAGCTTAAAATGTAGGTATGAACAAGGCCTAGGGCCCTTCGCAGGCTATTTTAATGTAACTACTATTCTTTACACGGAAAGCCAAATGGATTAGAACTTTTGCTCTCCCATAGAGATCGAACCAATGAACCGATTTTCAATTTGTATAACTTAAAATGTAGGTATTAACACCAACCAGGGCCCTTTGAACACGATTTTGATGTGACTGCAATATTCTCGTCGGAAGAGCAATTATTATTGCAGAGCAGTGGACAGAAATCATTACGGGGAGTAACGAATTCTTGCAAATCGAGCTAAAAACATGAAATTTGGTACACAAGTCTTTCTTAACAGTAAAAATCGAACCGGCCATGGACGTCCATGAAATACCCCCAAGTGCCTTCAGCGCCTTCCCCCCTCCCCAGCATTCTCCCCCTGTGCATCCTCCCAGGGGCTAGGCAACAAATTCTTACAGATCAAGCTAAAAACATGAAATTTGGTGCACAAGTCATTCGTAGAAGCATAAATCGAGTCAGCCGTGGAACCCCCATGAAATACCCCCAAAGGGGCCCCAGCGCCCTCACTGAGGTTTGACCCGCAAATTTTGCTAAAAGCTTGAAATTTGGTATACAAGATATTCTTAGCAGCAGAAGTCGAACAAGCTATGAACCCCCAAAGGGCCCCCAGCGCCCTCCTGTGTACCCCTCATTGAGGTTTGACGAACAAATTTTTGCAGATCGAGCTATAAGCATGAAACTTGGCGCACAAGTCATTCTTAACACTACAAATCAAACCAAGCATGAAACCTTCACGAAATATCCCAAGGGGTCCCCTAGCGCTCCCCTGTGCCCCATATTTGATGCGTGACCAACAAATGATTGTGTATCGGAGTAAACGCTCGAATTGTGGTACATAAGTCATTCATAGTAGTACAAATTGAACTATCTATGGAACCCCCTCGAGATAATCTACAAGGCATCACAACGCCCCCCCCCCCCTCCCGCGTGCTCCCTCCTTGAGGCCTGACCAACAAATTCTTGTAGATAGTGCTAAAAGAATGAAATTCGGTACACAAGTCATTGTTAGCAGTAAAAATCAAACAATCTCTGCGAAATCCTCCAAGGCCCTCAGTGCTTCCTCGTTATTCCCGTTCCATGAGGTTTATACCCAACAAACTCTTGATGATCGTACTGATAGCATGAACTTTGGACACAAATCATTCCTAGTAGTAGAAAATGAATCAGCCATGGGTCCCCTTGAAATACCACCAAAGCCTCGCTCAGCATCCTTCCCCTCTTGTGCACCCCATGAAGCATCAATAACCAACAAATTCTTGCTGAACGTACTAAAAACATCCATTGTAGCAGTGGAAATCGAACTACGTATGGAACCCCATGAGATAAACCCACCCCAAGTGTTTCCCTGTGTCCTCTCCATGAGGTTGATGATCAACAAATTCTAGTTCGATTTGAACTGCTAATAATAACTTGTGTACCAATTCACGTTTTAGCACGATCAGCCAAAATTTGTTGGTCATTGATGCTTCATGGGGTGCACAGGAGGGGGTATGCTCGGGAAGGCTTTGGTGGAATTTTACGGGGATCCATGGCTGGTTCAATTTCTACTACTAGGAATGATTGGTATATCAAAATTCATAGTACCAAAATTCATAGTAGTACAGGTGAGTGTGGTATGGGGACAGGAAGGGGCCTTAGGGAGTATCTCGAGAGATTCCATAGCTAGCTAAGAATTGACTTGTGTATCAGATTTCATGGCTTTTATCTCGATGTTCATAATTATCCAATATTCTTGCCCGTAACAATTGTACTACACCTGAAAATCGAACCAACGAACCGATGTCCAAGCTTTACAGCTTATAGGTATGAAAACATAGGTTTGGTTCGATCTCTACGTGAGAGCAAAATTTTCCTAAGAAGAAGAACAACAGTTGTAGTCACATTAAAATAGCGTTAGAAAACTATGGCCTTTTGAACGCTATTTTAATGTGACTACAATTATTGTAAGTTTTTTAAGTCTCATATCAGTCGCGGAATTCGAACCGGCATTACTTGGTTTGAAGACGAGGACGCTAACCACTGGGCTGTTGTTGCTTGCTTTGATCGAGGTCCCCGGGGACCCCTCACGAAGCTCGTGTTGCGCGTTAGGACCTAGTTTTTTGCCGTTCCGAAGCCGCCTACCATTGGGCAGTAAAAAATGGTTAACTAGATCATTTTTACGTGTGTATTTTATGTAAAAGGATGCCTCGAAGTCTTGAATAGTTAATTTCCTGTAGTGAGCGCACATAAGCAAATCAATTTACTACGTACTCTTTTTGTAAATATATATAAATTTGTATATATAAAAAGTCAGGGCTTGATCATGAAAAATCCAAGCTTCCTCCTCCAAATTGTTCTTACCTGTCCCGGACGATAAGTTAGCCAACGCGCGACAAGTTCCCAGATCTCCCTTATTGTTCCTTAAGGTTGTGATTTTAAAATTAAGTTAAACGCTTCGTAGGTCTCTATGCCCTGGCCCCTGACATGAATTCCTACTGACCCTTCTTTCCTGTTTTACCTGCAAAGAGATGACCCCCGCTTTAACGAATGTGAGGAACAGGAGAACCTTTGTTGTATTCTCTAGAACGAAGTGATGGAGTTTCGGCTCGTTGTCGTTCGAGAACAATCGGGGGAGAGGGGGGGGGGGGGGTTGATAGATGGGCCCGTATTAGGCGATTCGAATTAGGCGAATTAGGCGAATTCTCTTTTTGAATGCGGAGATGTTCGCACACCGGAAACAAAAGAAACGAGTGTTCATTACGTCGTTGCTCCAAGTCCTTTGAAACGGGATAGCACATGCAACTCGATTCAGGGATATCCTGTTCATGCTGGAGGATAGATCTGCCGTTTCCAAGACGACAAGAAACTTGTGGGTCTTTTGTGTATAAGTTCACACACGTGGCCGGTTATTTAAAGCATGGTTACTTACGATCCTGAGTGCAGCAACCCTGGTCTTTTCAGGTATTCGCGACAATTCGGTCCCAAGTCAAAAACATTTTCAAGTTAAAAAAAAAATGCCAGTTAAAATTTTAGGATCAACCATGACCACAAATATAAAACTAAAATCTTACGTTGTGTGCAATGCCAGTTAAAAATTGAGGGAGTGTTTTCTGGCCAAAGGCAGCTCCAGCAAGAAATCGTTCACATATTACGTAGTTTTTGGAGGGGGTGGGGGGTAGGGGTAGGGAGGGGTTGTGTTACCATGTTATGATGGGGTGGCCCCGCGCCGGGAGAGGAACGTATAACACTAATTCTCGGTAAATTATTTTATGAATGGCCTTTCATATCGTTGAATGATTACGGTCAATCAATGATTCAAAACCTCTGTTCCATACATCCTCAGCATTGTTTGTTCGACTGGTACCTGCTATTGTTGCGTCGTTTTATGGTACTACATGGAGTTCAACTAAAATGCATTTATTTATATAAACCCGCTTAACCATTCGGACGAGTTACTTTTTTTTTATTGAACCGACTTTTCGTAGGGTTATGTTTTATACGGGACCAATCACACTAACTCTAATTTTGGGACCGAATTGTGAGGGACCGAGTTGTCCGAGACTGAATTGTCATGGACCCGTTTTCAGGACCAAGTGATGGGAGTGCTACAGTTGTTTTTTTTTATTCCCCTAGTGAGGCGTTCGGGAGGAGGGGTGGGGGAGGGGTTTGAAGGGCAAACAAAAGAGCAATAATATTTTTCGTTGCTTAATTCAGTCTTACCTCTGATATACCATGGACCCCTCTGGCTCCTGTAATCGCAACGGCTAACCCTTTCCCTGCCCACCCCTCCTCAAAAGTGCTTTGATTCTTAGCTACCTGAATCCTCTCCCCCGGATCTTCAATTAATACCTGACATTTAGCAACAAACGTAGTTCACAAGGTACCAATAACACACGCCGTTACCAATATTGTCAATTTATTCACATTCCATAACCCAGTTGCAAGGTGACGTACGACTCACAAAACAAAAAAATTAAATAAAAAATAAAATAATCTGCAAGTGAGAATTGTCACCGTTCACATTCCCTGTTCAATATGACATGTATTTAATCCCTGCCGGCTTTTCATATTCACACAATACAGGATCAGTATAAAGGAGGAAAATTAGAGACCCACAGGTAGGCTAGGGGATTAACTAAAGTTCTAGATTTAGGGTTCCCACTACAAACCAAACCAACGTCACAGATTCACAAAAATTTCACACGCTTGTCCACCCCGACCAAGTCGGTGAATTTTTATTATTGTTTTTTATACATATTACATTAGGATTGACAATTGGCTTGGCCAAGCTTTGTGACGCATTATTTTATTATTATATAAGAAATATTGACAATGATACCCGGCATTTCCCTTCACTTGTCCCTCACGTTTTGGCGATGCCATCGGGGACCATCGTGTCCCTGGTAGGTCTAACCTTGGTGGTAAGGCATTCGTGACCCGAACCTAATTCCGTCAACCCTTCCTTTAAAGCCGAGCCATTGTCTTCATTTAAACTTTTAAACTTTTGTAATTCATAATTTTTAGTTTTAATTAAGGCTGTACCGATACCGAGCTGCCGAAACGATTCTCGCCGAGCAGAGCATGATCGGCAATCTCGGTATACCGAGCAATTACGTCCATTTAACGGAGCCGAGCAGCACGGCTCGCTTCTAGTCTTGGCGCGCGATCGTGTGACCACTGAAACATGAACGCGAGCTTCATTTTGCCAGATTTCAGTCGGTGATTATGATCTGTGCATGGTTCCTGTTGCACGAAGGTTGAAGGACTACCACAGAATTCAATATATTAACTAAATTTTCAGGTAATTCGTGCAGATTAACTACTTTTTTTAATGCTTTTTCGGACATTTGTTTCCATATTACGCTTGGGTTAGTACCACCTGGAAGTATTGTTACACCATTTGTACAACTCTTTCATTGTTGGACCATTGTTGCAGCAGAGGGTTTATATCATAAAGGGTTAAAGGGTTTAACGAGCGTTAACCACTCCTGGTCATCTGCCCGTAGCCCTAAGGGCAACAGCCAGATTCCCAGGCGGTCACCCACCCAGGTATCAATCCAGCCCAATGCTGCTTAACTTCGGGGATCTGACGAGAACCGGTGTTTCATAAAGATACACATCTGCAACAATGAAACCGTTGTTTTACCACTAGTAAGAAGCCTGCTTGGCAGTGAGCGAGTGCTGATTACAGGGATGCTGCCGATGTGAAAAATGTGAAAATTTGTCAGTGGTAAAAATAAAAGGGGAAAATGTAAAAAACACGAGTGTTGTGTGAAAAATAAGAAAAACGCACTATCAAAGTAAAAAACAATCAAATTATACGCCTTCTTTTTGGGCCCGGAATTACGTAGGCATGTCTGTTGTTAGAACACGAAAAAAAAATTGATTGGTTTATTACCGAAATTGCTTTGAATTCACTTTCGCTCTCTTGAGTGAAATTACAGTGGTTACTGGAAAAGAAAAAATATATATTAAAGAATTGTGAAACTGGTGTGTATGTGAAAACGAAGACATAGTGATACATAAATGGAAAGAAGGTGTGAGAGAAAAATGAAAAGCAGGTATGTGAAAAAATCAAAAGCGGATATGTGAAAAAATTAAAAATGGGCATGTGAAAAAAAATGAAAAGTTGGAATGTGAGAAAATGTGAAAGAACTGGTACTCCCGGCAGCACCCTGTGATTAATAAAGGTGCTCGGTTCTGCTCGGCATCACTGATCGGCTCGTTTTGATTGGTGTACCAGACATATTGTTGAGCGCTCGGCTTGGGATTGGCTCGGCATGGAAAAATGTGCTCGGTACAGCCTTAGTTTTAATTCATAATTTTTAGTTTTATGTCGAATAGCAGTAACCAAACCTCAGGTCCTTGCCATGCCGATTGCATCTGTAACAATTTTTTTATTTTTTTAAATTTTTTATTAATAAGTGTTTTTAAGATTCTACGTAAAACTTACGTATAACCTGCATTTTTATTCCTTTTTCCATGTTTTTATTGTTTCTTTTTATTCATGTTAGCTGCTCCTTTAATTACGGACTGGGTATAAGAGGAGGATGAGCTCCCTTCTCTGTCCGATACAGTTTCCTTGCTGTATGAATTTATTTTTTTATTTATTTATTTATTTATAAGTCCAAACCAAAATCAAAACCAAAACGAAAGATCAAACTTTTACCATCTCATCGGTATTAACAAAACTGAATACAAAAAATTCTCTCGAGAGATGATCCCCTTTCAATAAAGATTCCCAGAAATAATAATTGAGATAAAAGACTCTTTCCGAATAATAACCTCCCGCAAAATGTCACGTGTGGTCTCCTCACTCAGCTCTCAACAATGTCCAGAACCCGGGTCGGCCACGGGCCCGATGCCCACGATCCCACCAGTGAGTATGGTTCACTCCAATTATTAGTCCATTTCCCTTGTCCCCTCGAAATAACTTTACGGTTCACACATAACTGCCCAACAAAATTAAGAATGCTGCTATAGCTACGTCTGGTCACTGCTCGATTTCTATCACTTACTTTCAACCGTACTCAAAACTTCCCTGGCCACACTACTCTGACTTTTACTTTTACAATTAACCACGGAAAGAAATTTACTGCGACTATCACCTATTGTGTGAGCGGTGTATCTTGAGTCAGTCCTGCAAGTATTTTGTGACCGGCTACGTCTTCCTGGTTGGGGTGGCTTTAATCGATGGCCGCCATTGTTTTTGTAACCATCTTG
>JAHWFP010208110.1:0-22183 GCA_023313725.1 Lithobius niger | reverse complement strand
GGCGTTAAAAGTACCATGTGACGTAAATTCTCCACACCGAAGAAAACCAAAGAACGCCATTGTGCAAGCTGCGGTCAGCATGATGTCGGTGAATGGAGAAAATGAGCCTAGCTTGAGTGCTCCGACGATCTGGTTCAACAATTTGTGCCTCATTGGCAGGCGTGGCTTGGGAACACGGGTGCTGTGAAATGTTTGACCACACGCAGGATGGTAGCGAGACCAGGATGGGATGCTCCTGTCGCATCACACAACGGGTTGCTGCAGCCAGCACTGATAAACTGCACATGTACAGCTTGATCGTGCCGTGCTGCAATGCGAGGACTTGAAAACAGTGTGCTACAAAATAAATCGGAAGCCATTCCCCTACCGGTGGAAGATAAAGAGTTTCAGGTAAGTCCATGTTTGGTAAGAAATGACTAAGGCTCGGCCGATACTAGCGGTATCGGATTGTATCGGCTAACTGTTTTGGTCAAATAACGGTTTTTGCGATATCTTCGCCAAAAATTGTCCGTTTTTGATGTTGCAATATACCATTTTAACCATTTTTTAGAGAGCTATCCAATGGTGCCAATTTCAGAGTGATAGTTTCAGTCGTTCTCAAATTATTTAGTGAAAACCAAAAACAGGTTCTAAAAAACACACTTTACTGCAAGGTGCTTGCTCATAGAGCTTTGAGATTCGGAATTTTTCATAACTTCGTTTTCAAACCACTGTAAACGCCGGTTGCCGGTATTTTGTGGAATTTTTCATCAAATTTTGTTTCTGAATATTGAAGAAACATTAACTTTACTGAAAGTAATGCATTGAAGTATCTGCATCGGTGTCGGTGATGCAGCATCGGACCGTATCGGTATCGGATCGGTCAAAGTTGTTATCGGCCGAGCCGTAGAAATGACGCATAATGCATAAAACCCGCTTCGTATGCACTTCGAGTGTTATCTGCTAGAGCACCCTGAAACAATTCTGCGACTGTTGTCGTTAGCACATGATGACCTGCAAATAGCCGGGGCAGCATTCTGGCAAGCTCGGTATGTGGGGCCAGCTGGCGAAATCTGTCCACCTGAAAACGAGAAAGGGCATCAGCAATACCATTCTTTACACATGGCAAATGCATTGCAGCAATGGTGAAATTCCTATGAAGAGCATTCCACGTGAGACGTCCCATGAGCAGCATAATCGGCACAACTGGCGACCTGCCTTTATTAATGATGTGTACGGTCGCCTCATTGTCACACATGAAAAGTATTTTCTTCCTTGTCCAAGCTTTTCCCCAAAGGTGACTGGCAACGGCGATTGGGTAAAGCTCGAGCAGGGCCATGGAGCGGTCGCTATTCTGCATGTTCAGGATCTCGTCCGGCCAATTGCTGGCAAACCAACGGCCTGCGAAAAAAAAAACACCAAATCCTACTGTAGATGCAGCATCGGTATAGATCTGAAGGTCTGGTGCTCTGGTGAAAGAAAGTTCTTGGAAGAGAGAAATGCCATTTCAGTCGGTCAAGAAGCTGCCTGAGAGACGTAATTCCCTTCTACAATCCGCTGTCATGGAAACATGATGGTGCAGCTTCTTAACCGACTTAGCAAGGCCTAAAAGATAGCCAATGAACGAGCGGCCTGCTGTTATGACCCGCGTGGCGAAATTCAGGTGGCTAAGGAGACACAACAAATCCCACTTTGTGCAACGTTTCTTTGCATGAAAAGTGGAGAGCATAGCACATATCCTTGATTTCTTGTCCTGCGGCAGACGCACTTTATTTTCACGGTATCCAGAGTGATCCCAAGGAAATCAAGTTCGGTGACTGGGCCAACGGTCTTATGTGGAGCAATTAGAATTTTGAGTTTATTAAACAGATGGGTTAATAAAGCCATGGTCCGCAAGCCGTCAGTTTCCACCACGTCGATTGTCAAGAAATCATCAAGAAGATGGAGGATGTTACCTATGCCGTACCTATTCTCTGCAGTCCAGCAAATGGCTGCTGCCAACTTGTCGACAATTTTTGGGCTAGATCGAGAGCCAAAATCCAGCCTAGTGTAGAAATAGTAAGCACAATCCCACTTAATTCCATGGAGGTGCCACAGTTCTGGTCTAATTGGTAGCAATTTGAAGGCATCAGTGATGTCTGCCTTTCACAAAGCTGAACCTTGACCAAGACGAGAAATAATCACAATAGCGTCTTCCACCCAGGCATACGAAAGCGAGAATTTAGTCTTGTCAATAAGTTCATTCACACTGACATAATCTGGATTGTTGCGCGGTGAGGATAAATCTACGATTAACTTTTTCTTCAATGAGTACTTGCCGGTGGCAATACCAATAGGGTTAATACGGTAGATACTGAGCGGTGGTTCTTCAAAGGGGCCCAAAAGATAGCCTTTCTCCAGTTCGTCGTTAATGAGGGCAGTGACAACACCAGGTTGCTTTCTTGCTGACAAGAGATTCCTACACTCGTAAGGTTCGGAAGGCAACTCTTCGATGCCTGTATGGAAACCAAACTGAAGTCCATTAAGTAGGTCTGCTACCTCTGCCTGATCCTGGTGTGCTGAAAGCTCGATCCGTAAAGTTTCCACACAGATTGGCGTTGTCGCTGGCCCCAGTTTCCCCTAAGAGTCAAGCTGAATTCTGGGAGCTTGCGGATTTGCAGCTTGCTGCACCATGTGTGCCTTTACACTTCAAGCAAACGTGCGCATTAGGACAATTAAGCCGCGAGCAGCCTTTCTCCTGATTAAAATTATTGCAGATCTCAGTGTCCTTGTGGGCAACATGAGCTCTCCCATATCTGTCCGTAGTTGCTGATGTTGAAGTGGCCCTTGGTCCCTTGTTGGCAGCTGTATTGTTAGCACTTGTTTCTGTGGGCAGAGGGATGCTGCATGTGCCACACTGTTACAGATCGCACAAGCTAACAGGCGTTGTCCAGCAAAAATATTGTTGAAAATTGTATTATCCCGAATACTCCAATCAACCACAATTTTGGAGTGGCAGCTGCTTTTCGTGAGAATTCGAGGTGGTACTGGTAAAAGAAGAAGAACCACCGCTCAGTATCTACCGTATTAACCCTATTGGTATTGCCACCGGCAAGTACTCATTGAAGAAAAAGTTAATCGTAGATTTATCCTCACCGCGCAACAATCCAGATTATGTCAGTGTGAATGAACTTATTGACAAGACTAAATTCTCGCTTTCGTATGCCTGGGTGGAAGACGCTATTGTCGACATGTCGATATGTCAACATATCCATTTTGACATATCCCTCAAATACATATTCATTTCTTTGTGGCGTTCAGGATAAGCATCACACAAGACGGATTTAAAAATGTTAAACGCCTTCCCGAATTCTTGAATAGTGAGGGGGCGCGTTGCAAACGATTATCAACTGTCTTTAAATTAATAACAACGCCATCCGATGTCTGCACATTGCGAATGGCCTCCGGGAATGCTCCGTAACTGGGAGGTAAAATTAGAAGCGCCAAATTCACGTCCTTACCTTCCACGATTTCCCGACGCAATTGATGGTTAACAGTTTCTACGTGCGCAACCGAATCGGCGGCGATGCCGGAGTCGAAACCAGCAGAGAGACGATGTGGTTGTCCGAGCGTGTTTACGCCGAGGAAGTTGCTTGCTGATGAACTCATTGTAGCACGCCTAGCACTAGCAGCGTTAGCAGACGACAGCGTGTAGTTGACCGGAACTGTCAGCGCTTCCGGCGTGCGTGCGTGAAGTAGCCCGGATGTTGCGACGTCATAACCAAACAATGGCGGTCGTGGTTGCCCTCCATCCTGACCCAGTGGTTGATTGTGCTGTAGCTGCTGCTGCTGTTGCATAATGGCCACTTTTTCGTTAAGCGCCGCAAACTCCTGTCGCTTTGCCACTAACGCTGCCGCAACGTCGTCTCTGTAGTTTCCTGCTTCCTGTGTGTTTGTAAAACAGTTTGTACGGGAGACAAAATTTAAGGTCGATGAATTCGAAATTTGCGTACCGTTTTGTTGTTGTTGTTCTGGTGTCATGGCAGCTGGCGTCGTAGGCGTGGCTGCGGATGGGCTTGCTACCGAAATATCGATGGATGGCTCCGACGCCTTGAGATTTTCGTGTACCAATTGAATGAGATGTTTCCTCCCATAAGAAGATGGAAATCTGATGCCCAATGTCGTTAGCTTGTTTTTCAAATCGTCCATTGTCCAAGTTTCTGGACGAGTGTGGTCGAGGTCAGAAGTTCGTTGGCGCTTCGCAGGGCGACCCCGATTTCTGCCGACGCGTGGGGGTTTCTTGTTGATACATGTTTCTTGTTGATCACGCAGTAACAGTGAAAACAGCACTGCTGGTATTAAAATCCGAAACAATGAAACCCAGCCGAAGAAACAGCAACTTGAAAAGTTGAACACCTTGAAGTTGAAACTTTGAAAACAAGCAACTTGATAGCCAGCCTATGGGGCACTGACCGATGGGTGAGCATGAGCAACACAGTCCCTCACTAGGTCAGTGCCCTGAGGCTAGGAGACACCAGTGCAGTCGAATGTGCCGCCCGCCAAACCTAGACTAACAACGTTAACCAATAACTAAGCCTTAAGTTCCCATCTCCTGGCTTGTTCATTAATAGATTATAATGCCTAATAAACAATAAAAATGCTATTTTTGAAACTCTTCAAGCAATTAGTGCATTCAAAAGTCATTGTTACTAACGATAATCTTTATAATACCGGCATACCTCCAAATTTAGGGTTTCGTGTTTCTATTAGTCGCCTCATTACTTGCATTTACACATAATTAAAATTATTTTAAATGCTGTGTTTTGCATGTTGTAGGCAACAGCAGATGACCAAACGCCCTGTGTCTGCCGCTGGAAATCGTCGACCTGTTTCGGAGTATGCACGAATAGCTGGTGCAATGGGAGGAAATCCCCGGTATAAGGTATTTTCAACAGTCAAATGGTATTTTCAGAAATTATTGAGATTATTGTATAGTACTTTTTTTTATACTGGAAAGTGTAGAAACTTAACTCAAGTTGTTGACTTGTAGGCTGAAAATATTTTGGCTGTGGAACTGGACATGCCCAATAGGACGACCAGAGAGTATGAAGGTCCAACTGTTGCTCCTCGAGTTCAAGCAGCTCTAGATGCTGCTTTAAAAGAAGAAGATGATGTTGATATAGATGCCAGGTCAGTTTTAAAAGTATACCCTGCTTGTCAACAAACAAGCAGTTATCACTTATTGGCCATCTGACGTTAGCTGGAAAAATTAGGTCTCTTGAGTTTAGGCATATGCGAAAACAAAAATAAGGACTCGATTTGATTTTGAACGATCTTGCAAGAAAAATTCTCGATTTCAATGTAGACCTTATTGGTATGAATTTGCAATATTCGCAATAGAATTATGCCTAGGCAAGAAACAAAAAATCTGCACTTCTTTCGTATAATCCTCCTCACTGTGTTAACAATGGGATGCCTCCTTTGCTTATTGATACTTTAATCTCCCTCATTTGTGTAAATTTACCTCAATTTATGCAAAAACCACGTCACTTCCGGTCTCCCACCTACCCCCACTCCCTCGCACTCTATCACCACTGTTTCTTTTGCTGTCGGCACGGCAAGTTGGAGCTGAGCATGGCAACCACGAGCAGTTGCATTCGGGGAAGAATTGTTTGGTTAACAAAGCAAAGTCGTCGAGGACCTTGCGAGTGGATTATTAGGCCGGTGGGAATGAGAAGGTGGCCGACTGGACTTGAAAACTGTATGTAAGATGTCGGTGAAAATGTAAAAGATGCTGGCGGTGTTAGGCATAAAGCTGAGTTGAGATGAGCTGAGCTGATCAGTCGGGAAAGAGTGCGTGAGCCTGTTGATGTGATGGAAGGCCGGCGGTTGCAGATGTATGGGAGAAATTTTGCTGTCTTGGAAGTGCTTGATGGAAATTTAGTCGAGGGCTTCGAGTTGGTTTATATAGTGGAAGTTAGAGACCAGGAGCATTGTTGTATTGCTCCAATCAACTTGACTCCAGTGTTTGGTTTCAACGTAATGAACAGCTATGCTGTTGAGCTTGTCTTTCGTTCTGGTGTCTCCAAAACTCTATTGTTGATTCCTCTTTTGGTTTCTCTTACATGAAGGCTTTGCATTTTCCGCAGGGGACTTTGTAAACCCCGTGTTTTAGTAGTTGGACAGCTTTTTGCAAGACTGATTCTGAATTTGCTTTCATTCTGTTTGGCTTGATCTGTTGTAGGATTCGTGCCGGGTATGTCCTGTTTTGTTGTACTACAGGTATTGTATTTGTGCTTGGTAGTTGTATTTCATTGTTGGTTTGCTTGGTTCCTTGATCTTCAGAATTATTTTAGGTTAAAGTGTTTGTCATTTGGGGTTGAATCTTGGACTTCAGCATCATTTTTAGGTTTTGAAGTTATAGAAACACTAATGAAGTTTTGCATAGCCAGGATGCTTTGGAGTGGCTTGCTGAAGTTTTTATGTTAAATGAGGGCGAATTGGTTCAGTTCTTGAATTTGTTACACCAAAATTTTTCCTACCTCACGATAGCTACCAACCGTCTACATGACACCAAAACTAAATATCTCAAATTAGGCTACCCCGGGTGTATGTTGAACAAATCATTTTCCGACGGTATTCAAAGCCATAGGCACCCCAGCCCAATTAGAAGTTCTGAGACAACACCAGAATGTAAAAGACAAATTTAAGAACTGAACAAAAAAGAACCTTTAAACTTAAGGTCACCACTCCAACACATCCTGGCTAAGTAAAACACTCCAAAAACCTGAAAATGATGCTGAGGTCCAAGATTCGACCAGAAATGACAAACACAGAAACCCAAGCCACTTCTGATGATGAAGAAGGAACTGAGTAAACCAACAAAGAAATGCAACCAACCCAGCAGAAACACAATACCCGCAGGTAAAACAAAACGGGACATTCCAGCACGAATTCGACTATAGATAGAATGAAAACAAATTCTGAATCCATTTTGCAAAAGGCTGCCTAACTGCTAAGCATGGGGTGTACAAATTCACCTACAAACAGTGCAAAGTTGCCTATGTAGGAGGCGTGGCCGTTTATCATGCTGAACCAAACGCTAAATTGATGAACAATACAACAACACTCATGGTCTGTATCTTCCACTAAGAAAACTATACTTCTGAGACATTGAGTCGATATCCATCAAACACTTGACGACAGCAAAATTTCTCTTGTGACTCTGCAACTGCTGGCCTTCCCTCATATCAACATGTTTGTGTGCCCTTTCCTGACTGTTCAGCTCAGTACAAAAAAAAAGACGTGAGCGATTCCCTCCCAGCGAGCCTGTGGAAATCAGTGGTGGGTGGTGGGAATTTTGAACTCGACATCAGCAAATGTCGGTCAAATGCAGGAACAAGACTTCAGACTACATAATCAACAAATTGCAGAAGATAAGTTCATCGAAAATTAGCCCAGCAATGTACTGACCCGAACTTAGAAAATAATGTGTTTGTAACCCTTCATGATCCCTTTCAATGTAGATTGCCACACAGCTTTTTTGAAAGTATTTTAAAATAAGTAAAAGCCAATTTTCTGATCAAAATTTTGTATTTATATTTGTTACCAGAGTACTGTTGAGAAGGGCTTGAGAACCAACCTTTCTTTTTCTTTTGTGTGGGGGCATTTATTTTAAATTTAAAGAATTAAAACAATTACACAGAGTGTAATTGTGTACGTTAACTGTAATTGTTGTGATCTACTTCTCTTTTTCAGTGTAAATGTGCCTGTTATCGAAAGCAGGTTAAGATTTGCACGAAGAGACAAATCCGTCAAAAGCAGGTAAGCTTATAGAAGAGTTTCAATTAACTTTTTTTTTGTGTGAAAACATTACCTACAATTACACGTCTGGGGTCGAAATTACAAATTTTACGTCTGTTCTAATTTGCAGTCCAAAATTATTGTCGTTCGCCCCAGGAGTTCAATACCGAAATTTATAAAATAAACCATTTGCTTTAACCGCCAAAAATCCTTTCACACCAAGTTTTCTTTAAACTGAGTTGTTATTTTCAACTAAATATCCCTGGAAGTACAAGTTAAGTTTCGAAGGGACTGTGGTAACAATTTCATCCGGCAGCTGGTTCCAAATACTGCAGACAGGGCCGTAGGGAGCAGTACGGCTGGTGCGGCATTTGCCTTGCCACTTTTTGGCACACAGTAAAGAATAAATCACAAGGTAACGGGTAAAAGAAGCATACAGTCTGCCAGGAGTCGACCGATACCAATTTTGGCCGATACCACCGATACCGATACCTACCTAATAGAAAATTTCCGATACCAGTACCAAATCCGATACTTCAGCCCAAAAAAAACAAAAAAACAACTGATAATGGCTAGGCCAAGGTTTAAGCGGGCGATTGTTTTATTTTAGCAATGTGGCTAATTGCTGACCAAATTTAGTAGCCTAATACTATTTTTGTGGCCCAAACTTTGCGACAAATTTACCCCCAAGAATAATAATTTTATCTTCGTGTGAAGCGCAACATCGATCTTGAAAAAGTCCCACAAAACATGTTTAATCTTTTAAGCAGTATGAACGTGTATATGCGTCCAAAAAAAATCATCCCAAACGCAATAATGTCGTATATATGTCGAAGCTTTGAAAGGAAACTGCGGATCGACAAACGCAATTTTCAGCTAAAATACTGAAATGAGAAAAGCTGAAATTCGCTACCAGACATGTTGTGCATTGAGTTCTGTAAAAAAAAATGTTACCGATGTCTATAATTTCATAAAAAGCACTTTAGTTGAGTGTAGACTCACTAAAAACTGCAAGAATGTCAATCTCATTCTTTTTTTTTAAGTTAGAAAGCAGAAAATTGGTCATTTTTTTTATCAGTGGTAGCGGTGGAACCATTACACTGGGCACCGCCATCTTGGATTCGTTGGGGAAGCTCGAATTCCCCTCTATCCAGGCCTCTCAACATATTTTCTTGATGGCCATTTGGCATTGGCCAATCAGGCAGATCGTAGTACACCGTTTCTGGCTGTTTCAAGCTACCTAGCCAAAGCATTTGAAGATCGCGTTCCCTTATTGGCTGGTTGGTACCACGTGACCAATTTGGCACGCTGTCATTGGCTGACGTGCGTTTTCAACATCCCGCTAGCGCCATGGATGCGACTTTTGACTCACTGCGCGTGACATCACTTGTGACTGGCCCCCATCGCGATGAGGGGTCACATGCCTCGAACGAACCAATCGGCGCACACGATAATTCAGAGTTTGAACAAAGGCCATTGAAATGACACATTTCATTCGAGGAATACAGGCAGTTACTTAGGAGTTGACGACATCATTTTCCCCATTGTCGTACCTGTTTGGGGGGGAGGTACGTGCTCTCAAAGAGTCTTGTCTGGTGGGTATTTCTTTTGCATCATGCCTCTGGGATCATGTTGCCTCCCACGTGCCTGTGAACTTGTAAGTTGATCGCTGTTTGGAGTGATTAGTGACACGCCAGCTCTTCTCCTTTTTTCTTAGGGGCTTAGGCCACAGATGTGGTCACAGTTAGTCCCTATGCCCACATTTTTTGACTGCCTTTTTTTAGGGTAGGGGTGCGAGGTGCTGGAGTCCCATCACTTTGGACGTGTAGAAACCCTGATGGTATGTGGGAGGGGAGGACCATTTGGTTATTGCAGTGATTGCATCATCTGCAGTTATTCCGACCCGTGTCTGGCTGTAATGACTTGGTGATAGTGTTCCCGTCTACAAATGCTGGTTCAAGTCTGCTTCCAGCCAAGTTGAAGATTTCTGTTTATTTTAAGATAATGATTAATAAGAAATGTTATATCGGTTGTAGTTGTATGGGGTTCTCCTGATCCACATCCTTTACCCTTTGGTGGGAAGGGGGAGAGGCCCGGGCAGTTTGGTTCGAGGCCAATTCCGGAGGTTTGCTGGAATACTGGTTGATCTTTTATTTGATTATAGTCGTCAGCTGTCTTGACTATCAGTAGAGTGTGACCGTTGACGCTTGCGAGTATGGCTTTCGTTGGCTCATAAGTTAGATGCAGGCTACTCAATTGGTAGGTTGCTGGCTTGGAGACTTTGACCATGCTAAGGTACGCATTCTCATGGAGGTTGAGGTTTTTTTTTACTTTCGTTCTACTCTCGTACCCGTCATCTATTGAACTCTGGATCTTTTTTGGAAAGCATTTCATACGTACACAATGTGGGATTCTCTCTGACCTCCTCCGTTAGTCCGTTGTAAGGCCATGCAAAGTTAATTGTTTGGTTTACAGGCGCGTGCGGGTGCCTTAAATTATCGCGGGTCAAAACTTTTTATCCGAATCTTGGTTCAACCGCTAAAAATCACATTTTCGCCAAATGCCGTCTTTGGCATTCCAGTACATCATTTTAACCGGCTCGAAACAACCTTTCCAATGGTACCAATTTCAAACCTCTAGCTCAAACCGCTAACAAATTATTTGATAAAAACTAAAAAAAACTTTGAATACTTGATGACATAACTAACATATTAGCAATATATTTTTTTTTATGCTGACTACATACTCTTTCAGCTTTGAGCTAAGTACATTTCAAGGGAAATATGGTCAGTTAAATAAAATAAAAAATAAATAAAATGCCTGGTTACCTGGTGTTTCAATTCGCAACCTCGCCCGTAAACCAAACAATTTTTTTTGCGTGGCCTAAGCATACACAATTCCTGGAATCGTGTTGGGATTTTTCTTTGAAAGGAAGTTTAGACCCGAATGATTTAGGGGAAAAAGAGTCTTGTCTTGATTTTATTAAATTTACTCGTAGGTTTTATTAAGTTAATCGGAGACGCGTAGAACTCGTAACATTCGTTAGTTAGTTCTAAACGCAGTAACCTGGGGAAATTCATCTCATTCTTTCAGTTGGATCAGGTTGGAAAGTGCGCACAACTTTCAAACTTTGGTTGACCAGGTCTCCTACTAAAGTTTGAATTGGAATCGGAACCTGGTTTGGTTTTAGTTGTCGCCAGTTAGCGGGTTAGACACAGCCTCAAAGTCATGTTCGTCTAGTGGTATTTTAGATCATTTGTGGGAACGGTCTCTTTGGAGAAAGGCTCTTTTGTTGGAGGAGGGAATTTATTTCGTTTGGTCCCCTGTTGCAGCACACCGTTTAGCGAAGTCTGTGTTCGTACCAATGTTTACACCTCTTCGTACCTACCTCTCCACTAGATGTGTCACAACACCTTTGTGGCGTATCATTTTAGTGACGCTCTCGCCTTAATTATGCCCCTCTTTTGTCGGGTGACGGCTTTATAGAAGTACTTCAGTGAAATTAAATTCAAGTTTGTAGGCAACTTTCGGTTTGGATCCTACAGCCGGTAATCGTGCGGTTCTCCCATTGTCGACCCGATATGCTGGGGCTGTATCAGTGTTCTTCGGAACAAGAAAGGTAGACTTCACATTTATGGTTATACCATTTGGCCAGTCTTTTTATATTACGGCCCATGCATTACACTGAAATATTTTTTAGTCCGATTTCTCTATTGGGTTTAGGACTAGGGCCATACTGCCAAAATGGGATCAGAGCAGTTTCGCGAGAGGGTTTTGTTACCAGATGGCGATGACCTTGCAGATTGTTTGGTAGGCGATATTAGTCTTAGAATTTGATGCACTGTAACCAAGGGGTCAATGGAGAAAGGGAGGAATTATCGGAAATGTCTGTTGGGGTTCCTTGTCCTGATTCCGTTCAACCGTTCCTGGTGTCGGCAAATGTCCAATCAAAATTTCACAGAACCCCTTTGCTCGACCATGAATGGTTCAAACGAATGGCACACGATAACCCCGAGTCGGTGAATTTCTTAAATAAAGTCGATAAAGTTTCAGAAATTTTGACATGCAAAATTTGAGTTGATGCAGGTATGTGTTCATAGAAATGCTTGTTGTGGGGTTATTCACATTCATTTCTCTAAATTACCTAGTTTGAACTTTATGGTCGTTGTTGGTGGAAACGTGGCAATCGCGTTCACCAGTCTACGTAATACATGTAGTTACCTCAGAGGAGATCGAGTGTTCGTATGCATGTTCGTGTTCGTGTTCGTGTTCGTCTTTTGGTTTGGACGTTTCTCCCGTGAAAACGTCTTCGTCCCCGTATTTTTCAAGCAAATCAGTGCTACGCTATGTATTGAAACGTAAATTGGACCTTTCTTCCAAAGAACTCAACCGTCTCTGCAAAAAATGTTCGCCGATAGCCAATTGCAAATGCAAAGAAAGTTATTTCAGCCATGAAGTTAAACCATGCTAACCTTTCGGCAAGCAACTAAACTCCGTCGCCGTCTTCACCTGGCAGACGCTCACATGAGAAAACAATCTCCTCTCCCTCATTCAGGATCCCTTGGCAACAAACGCTCAACCATTCCTTCAACCCGCAGATCATTCAAGATTCACCATCCTCAACCACCTACATTGAGAAAACCCAAAGCTTCAACTATATCTCGGTCTACATAGACATTCCAAATTTGTCCCATATTAAGATTCCAGAATGATCCAACTCTTCTACCCATTCCTGTGCCTTCGAAAACCTCCCCAGGAACAAACAGTCAACCCCATACTCAATCAACTTCACAAGAGTGCAACATAGAAAAGGAATGGATCATAGCAAACCTTGCTATGCCTCCTGAGAAATATGTCACTCACCAAATTTGGCAATATGATAATGCCACCCATTTTCTCCCCTGCAAAGCCAAAAAGCGAAAACTTTCACTCAATAGCACTCGTCAACTGCCCTGCTTAGATTGCCGTACTCGAGCCAAGGGCTACTCGTTCTCATTTACCACTCGTCCATAATTCCCACCTTCTCCCCCACCCTTCACAATTTTTTTTTGCTGATTCTCATCACACAGTGGAACAGAACGGTTGCTTCCATTGGGTCGGAAGGTTCTCTTGCACCCTGCAACCAGCCTATTTGAACTCCTTGTGACCACTCGTTCCAACCAAACCCTGCGGTGCCTGATGGCAATCTTGGCATTAAAACTTGACTCGCATTCAATAATTTTCGACCAAAAAAAAAAAGAGGACTCTCAAAAAATGTCCCCTCATGCACTTTAAAAAAAAATTTCTGTGGAAAAAACACGTTCTGTTTTCGCCCCTCATGGAACGACTACTCAAGAACAATCTATATACATTAGACTTTGTGACCCCCAACTGACTCTTCAACCCCTGTGATTTCCCTCACCTGCTCAAGACTCAGAAACTCTCCCCTTCCATCCTGTGGCCACACTCTGGAATTCCTGCACGCCAAGTCCATTTTGCATCTCAATATTAGATTCCCATCACGTACAGATAAATAACCCCCCCCCTTACGTTTCCAAATAATTAAAACTTCCTCAAAACATCCGAACCGTCTCGCAACGGTGATGGTACGTTACTTCCCATAATAGATAGCCTTTGTGCTTAGAAATTTGCTGAGACTGTTTCATTGGGAACCCAGCTCGCACCCTAGGGAACCCGTCATGTTGTGCCTGCCACCATATATTGACGAGGTCAACTGTAAATACAAAAATTTACAGGTAGCGGATATTTTCGTGCCGGCACATAGAAAGCCCAATTTTTCCTGGGGAGTCAAAATTGGTTTCTATTGCCTAACTGAAAATATACACTACGTGTACCCTACCCTCCCAACCTCCCCTCTTGAGTCACCACCATGATTTATCGAGAGGAAAAGTAGATGGCTGGCTAACTCCATAACACCATTTATGAATGGTCTGCGCTGTGCTTGCGCATGCGCATGTTCATATATGTTGCCGAGCTGGACGGATCTAAAGAGTTTTAATTCCTTCAGGGTAAACAGCATCCCAGGAACTGAATGTAAAAATTTACAGGTAGTTTATATTTTCGGTTAGGCAATAGAAACCAACTGTGACTCCCCAAAAAAATTGGGCTTTTTCCGGTTAAACTAAGTTTGCGTGTGGGCAGAGCATCGATCACTTGAATAACCCGATTAATACAGAATTAAAACGTGGAGTGTCAAGAACACAAATTTTTATGTTTCAAACTTATTGACAATAATCAAGTGTTTTAATCCCTACGTCATGGTTTGCAGGTAAACTAATGAAACTAGCTTGTACAAAAATTTAAGTGATGGTGTTATCTCATCACGGATTGCATTACACCTTCCTGTTTCACATTAAAGAAAAGTTGCTTAAATTCCCTCTGGCATAAATGACATAGCACCCGTGGTGTGTTAACAGATGGTGATAAATACAACTAAAGGATCGTTTACACCCGTTGTTATGTGTTCAAACGCCGACTATCTTCATCTGGCTTCCTGCGTTCTGGACACTCTACTGCGTCGGATCGTTCTTTGTTTGTTTTTGAAAGGTCAAAAACGGGGTCAGTACTTTTTGCAAACCAAGGGAGCCCCCATGGGGTATTCTTGTTCGCCAATCCTGGCTGAAATTGTATGCAAAACCTTGACCAGCATGAGGCTGAAAGCCGACCACATCACAAGTTCTGGGGCCGTTTCGTGGACGACGTGTGCTCCATCCCCCAAAAAAAAAAAAATGAATCCGATGTGGTACTCGAACTCGTAAATAGCTGGAGTTCAGTTTACCCAGGAAGAAGAAAAGAATGGCGAGCTCCCGTTCCTGGACGTGCTGGTGACTCGACAAGGAAAGCTTCTCTCCTTCCAACTGTATACCAAACCTACAGCTACAACTCGAGGAATTCCATTCGCATCGGGCCATCCACAGGCACAACTGCGTTCGATTGTTAAACAGGAAATGAAAAGACTGGTCCGGAATTCGTCAAATCGAAAATTAGCTGAGCCACACCTACTAAAAGCGAAAGAGAAATTCCTCAAACTTGGTTACCCAGGGAAGATCATCGACGAGGCAATAAAAGGAGCTATACACACGCAAGAAAAACGTGAAGAACAACAGAATGCAAAGCACGTCATACAGAGACAAACATCCAGAATCGCCCTCACGTATGTGCCAGGAGTCACGTACTTCCTTAATGCCATACTTAGAAGACAGAATTTCTCCAGCTACTCAAAAACCAGCGCCAACCTAAAATCTAGGCTGAAACTTCCACCTGACAGCAACCGCATTAAGGAAGAAGTGGCCCCACAACAGCAGAAAGTGGTCCTCAATTTGAGGTCAAGAAGAAAAGCACCAGTACTAAGGTCAAGCATCCCTATAACACACGCAGTAAAGATTAAAAAAAGAAAATGACCACGAAGTACCTAAAAAGGAGGAGAAAAGCAAAGCTGGAGCTCAACCTACCAGAAAACAAATGGCGTCAGACTGTCCCACAACACCCTGGGGCATCTACAAAGTACCATGTAAACAATGCAACAAGGAGAGGCATTAATTTACGCCTACTTGATCACATCACGGCGTCAAGAACTCGAGACCACACAAACGGGGTGGGTAACCATTGTGACACCACAGAACACGAATTCGAGGCACACAAACATTGATCAAATCCAACTCAAAATTTGACCAGCATTTAATAGCTCTTGAATCACTAGCAATCAAGCACCATGAAAACAAGGGAGTTAAACTTATGAATTTACAACCACCTTCACTCCCTTTCATCCACCATCTCGTACACCCAAAACTCCACGAAAAAACTCGCCCTCCAATGGTACAAATCCATCCAGGTGACAACAGCGCTAGCTAATAAAGATCAGTGGTCACGCGCGCGATTTTCAAAAACAAACAACGACCGATCCGATCCGATGCGATAAAGTGTCCAGAACGCAGGAAGCCAGATGAAGATAGTCGGCGTTTGAACACGTAACAGTTGTTTAATGACTACCGAAAATTTGCAGCAACATAAATTAGTTGCGAGTCATTATTGAAGTTCGAGTATTTTCATAAATCATGATAAATACAAAGTCCAGTTAGCCATTCTTGTGTGACATACCACCAAATTTGCCTACACAGTGTCATTTTTGTTTACAGACCCAAAACAGGGAAGCGCCCCCAAAGCAGTCTGCCGGACACTTCACATCACTACCCGCAATCTCGTGGCCTTGTCCCAAAGTAAAGGTTTGGCAGAGGCGCCCAGCACCGTTGGCCTTTTATCTTCGCTTGCTGGTGCGGACTCTGCAACATCCTTCGTCTGCCAAGGACCCATCAGCAACGGTCTCGTGTCCTCGAGCCGTTGTGTGTCAGTTCTTGCGCCACATGGCGTGGGTGATGAAGGACCATTCGTTGCTATGTAGCTTGGTTCGTAAAATGAAGCGTGAACGACGTCGGCTTAAGCTGGGCCTTCACAAGTCTTTTGTGTTTTGTTCCAAGACATTTTGTGTGAGATACAGCTCGAGTCTCCAAGTGGAGTTGCCGCGGCGCCTTGATTTCAATCTAGTCGATATTCTTCAAGGAGCTGGGTTCATCTTTTGTCTCGCCACCATGATTTCCAGCTTGTATTCTGTGCTGGTGCGTTTTCTGCAGCTATTTCACTCTTAATTGTTAGCAGCGCAAGCTGCCTTTTTCTTTGCGTGTTCTTTGTGACTGAATTGAGTGGATGATTTCTTTAAGGATACTATATGGGAGTTGAAGGAACAACAGTAGTTTCCTTTTAAATAATAGCTTTACTATATTACCTTTCTACCACAAAAATGAATAACATTGGTTAATAGGTAATTGTAGTGCTGTTATGTAGGTTACTAGAATAATTTGTCACCTGATAATACTCTTATAACATTTGTGATTCAGCATTTGGGTCTTTTTATTAGTCATTAACTTTGGTGGTTATTCCTTGACCTGTTTAAAATTAATTATGTTCAAATTTAGAAGGCAGCAACTGATTGAAGCCTATTTTCTTAAAATAGCCGGTGTCAGTTGACCATGAACTATTGTGTAAGCAATGCAAGTTTGTCGATTTGTTATGTTATTAGGAGTACAGTTGAGGAGAGGAGACTTTTTCACTGAATAGACTTTACTGCACTTGTCAATGTGTGCACGAATACTGTCGGGGATTGCTCCATTCTTTGACTCCATATAATGCTGCATTGCTACCCTAATTACTGTTGTCCTTTTTGTTTGACATGCGTTGAATTGTACTTATTTTCTGAATTGCGGTGGCATTTTAACTTGATAGGTTGCATTTGAAGTTTGCCCGAGATCGCCTAGCCAACTGCTTGTTCAGTTGACTGCATTGAAGCTGTATACAGTATTTCTTATTGACAGATTTGGCATCCAAAAGGAAGGAGGTCTTTTAGCGATACGGCTTTTTACTCCAAAAAAAAGTTTTATCTTATTCCTCTACTAACTTGTTGACGACTGCACAAGTTAGATTAGGTGTTACTCCTAATTTTTTAGATAAGTAGTATGAATCGGTGTATAAAGAATGCCTGCAGCATTGTTACTTACTTCAGGTAATTCTTACACGCTATTGTCAAAATTTACAAGGGTTTATTTCATCATGTTTTAAGTTTAATATTTTATAGCAGTCGTTGGCAGCTTGATCTGCAGCAAACTTAAACAGAAAGTCATAACAGCTTAGGTGTTGCAGAGGACATAATTAAAAATCGCAGCTTCGTATTAGGTGTTTAGGTGCAGTTAAAATGCGTGGATTTGTTGGCACATGGGGCGAACATGATGAGCAAGGAGATCTCGTGGATGTGTGAATGTCTTGGAGTGTTTAGACGTGACTAGTGGCAAGCCCAGCAAGATAAATTGACGAGTAGTGATTTGTGATGTCCGGCGTAAAAAAAGCTGAACTTTTGTGTTAAAAAATTTACACTGGTTTTCAGTTATGCTTTTATCTTTCATTCAGTTGAAAGTATTAAAACTGGTGTCGTCTTTTCTTGATACTTCAACAATATATTTATTTAAATGTGTATGTCACTGTTGTCCTTTCCATATTTTTTTTGCTCGTGTTCCCATTCACAAAATTGCTTTGACCGATAATATACTCAAATTTTAAAACGCCAGCTAAGGTTCCATGTAAATATACATTTGGTTACTGTATTGACGAAATATTATTAATCCCATTATTAACTGGAAAGAAGTGGGGCAGTTTGTAGTGTGTAATGTACACAGCATTTCGCTTTGTTAACCACCGATTTATTTATTTAATGTAGGTAATGTGCGCATTTTGTTTATGCCTTGATGTACATTTCTTATAAAGTTAAGAGATTTTATATGGCATATGTACAGTATTCTATTTACCAATTATTTTTTATTTTATTTTGTAAAACTTCATAATGTATAGTTTTGTTTCTCGCACATATTTAGTCAGCTATTTATATATGTTGCGTTTAATTTTTATGTGCATAAAGTTTATGGATATATATATATATATTGTCTTTACGTTTAGCTGACACATGAAAGGGTTTTATCAGTGAAAGAGTACAAATTTAGTGTTTGCCTGTAGCACATGCCAAACCAGGTTGTGAAGTAAGGTATAGCAAAAAAAAATTTGTTTTACAGTTTTGAATTCAATCATAACAGTTGGTACTTTACATCTAACTTCAAGGGATGGAAAAAATGTTCTTGACTCCTGACGAATAGCACTAAAACCAGTCGATGAAAACGTTACGAACTCTCTGGTTGCTGGGTTACGTCCCAAACTACAGCGGCGCGAGCAGTGCAGGAACAAGTTAAAATGCACACAGGTGTAAATCACATTAACCCTTTAGGGACGGGTGCTTTCAAAGATGGATGCGCCCGAATACGGCTGCTTCAACATCATATTTTTAAATAAACAGCTCTTCTGTTGATCAGATGGAAACTTCCAACCAATTCCAGCAAACCTTAAAAGGGGTTATGAAGCCCAGTTCATTTATGAAAAAATGACGGACTTCAATCCCCTATTTTGCGAGAAGTTTTGTTTCTTCCATAACCCTAGATTTTTTTCTTCGTTTTGTCAGTCCTGGCCAAACCAAAATGAAACCTGATGCAGTTCACAAAGGGTTAAATGCTGAATGTAACATTCAAAGTTTTATTTTATTTTTTTGCTCTGCTTTAAGAAAGGGAATTATCACCATTTGAAGGCTGAAAAATGTTGCACCCTTATTTTCACTTGTGTGGCTTTAAGACCTCTAAAAAAAAGTATTCAAGTGGCATACTAAAATGTCAAGTTATTTGGTGAAATTGTCAAAAAAAATGATTGCAGTAAATGCAGAGTTTAAAGTGGATTCCAAATTCATACAAGTCTTATTTTAATCAAAAAGTAAGCGTAGCGCATTTTGCAAAGGCGTGTATATTTATTTTTAAAATTTTTTTTTTATTTCCAAAAAAATAGGTACACACCATTATAAAAAAAAAAATTAATATTTCACACGATGCCAAAAGTCTATTGTGCTCCCACCCCTGGTGTATTTTCCTTCCTGCAAACCTGTAGAGAGACCAGACTCCATTTCCAGCGCATAGTTGACAATTTTGTTTCTGCACTTCCATTATGACTGATTCACTAAAACATACGAAACCTTATGCACTATTTGCACTTGGTAATCTGACAACCAATTGGTGAACAGCATTAAATCAGCAATAGAAATAATTAAATTATCTCCAGTCCGAATATTTAAAATGTCCATTCCTTGTTTAGTTTGTTTTATGTAAAGAACAAGGTCACCGATGTTAGTGCGTAGAATTGCAGGTCTTGGTGAAGCCCAAGCCGTTTTTACTCCATACTTTTTGTTCAGCAACATTATCAACGCACTGTTCCTATTTATTCTTCAAAGAAATTTCTTAACAATTGGTAAAACAAGTGTGAACCTTCAGGTGGTGAAAATGTATAAAAAAAAAAATGTACTCTTGGTACAAACTACAGTAGCAGCTCGATTATTGCAACTATTGTTTTGTGTGAATAATGCTAAGTACATTTTAATTTCCAGTGTCGTCGTGGCACATGTTTGTACCTTAATTTATGGTGCAAATAATACTTGTACTTTCTTTCTCTATGGAAGCCTTTCTTTATTGAAACCAGCAGCTCTTGAGCTCAAAGAAAACTAACATGATGGCATTGTGCTGCAACAATTATGTTAGTGCGGCGTTAGTTGAAAGCACTTTTGTCAGCCCTTCCTTCACCACTTGAGTGCCAGTGTGATAATGAATTTGACGAAATAGCTTTAAATCTTGTTATGAATGTTGGCATGTATGTAATTTAAATATGCTTGATGTTTGATGTAACGATAACCCATCAACCCCTTCTTGCCTGCACTAGGTGTTTTACAGAATAATTAGTCATAAGGATCTGATTAGATACAGAGTTGGAAGAAGTGCTTAATTATGTGTACGAGGATATGCCATTGTTGTAAATGAATTAGGAATTTTGTAATACAGCCTGTACCATTATTAAACATTGCATTGCAAGGCACAACGTATTTAGATGTAGATGTTTGTATCATCATTTTAATACACAGCCGAAATTAGGGTATGCTGTTAAAGGTGGGCCGCTGATTCTCGTGCACTCGGATATTCAAATGGATGTAATGAAAGTGTCGAGCCAGATCAAACTGTAATCACACGCCATGGTAAATGCTAATCAAAAGGCTTGCACATTTCGAAACAACCACAACACATAAAAAAAAAACAAAGATAAAAGATTTGTACATATTTTCTTCCATCTCTTAAATGTATGCATATGTAAGTGGGTAAACAAACTAGTCTAGCAACAAAGGGAATAAAGCACAGAAAAGATGAAAACGAATTGTGTATGTATGTATACACAGGAATTTCAACAAAAAATTGGGTGTGGAATGGAAGGAATTGATAAAAAAATGTCGCTGAAAACATACTGTGAAATACCGAATCGTAAATTCCACGAATTTAAAAAAATTCGCTCGTTTTCGCAACATCGAGACTGACCTAATCTCACAAATTTTCGATGACACAGTGTCATCGTTTTGGTTTCCCCACTAACTACTACATTTTTCCCTCCAAAAACATTGGATTCGAATTTGAGCGGTACCATGGCCTTCCGTATTTGCAGGGTTGCACCACTGATTTTACTTCTAATACCCACTGTTTATCAAGGCGACTGCTGAGATCTTTGTTGACAAGATACAAAACTCTTGAAAAGGCAGGGCCTTGAGTATTCATACACTGTAAGGTTCATCCCTTTTTGCTCATAATGATGTATGGCCAGGGATTCTAAACGTCTCAGATGTGGGTATCTTCCGGAATTTGATTTAATAAACTAGAAGAGAGCCGAATGAAGAGATTGAGTATGAAAACCATACATGGCAACGGATCGGTAATCCTGTACAATTCAGTGCACCCGAAACAACAGCTGAACGCTATCGCTCAGAATGGACTAGTACGAATGGTCAGGAACTCAAGTGAAAATACACTAGCAATCCCACATCTTGAGAGGGCAAAAGTAAAGTTTCTTAAACTGGGATACCCATCCAAATTACTTAATAGACTAACGAAGAGAGCACGTGCTGTAGTGAAGGATGAGAAAGAGAAAGTAAAAACAGCAGAAACTGACACTGCAGGATGTACCCAAGGTGTCCTTAATGTACCTTGGAGTCTCAAATCATATTCAGTAAGTGTTGAAAAAGAGTTTTACTACATTTTTGAAGAACATATAAGGACTGAAAAAGTGTTTACCGAACAGAATGTGAGAAAGAATACACAAAGTAAGTGGGCTACGCAAAAAACGAAAGACGAAACTGCTACAGGAAGAGTGATAACCACCATAGACAGAGTTCAGACAAAACCTGGAGAACCTGGAAATCTCAGGAAATAATGAAAATAGAGCCAAAATCTCAGGGAAATATCAGGGAAAACAAGAAGTTTTTGGAAAATCGGGGAAAAGACAGGGAAATTTGAAAAATGTCTTTGTGTGTGATCCGTAAGTTCCATTGAATTATCAGATCAGAAACAAAATCCTAGGTAGTAGCAAATATTTTAATTTGCGCTTTAATATGTTGGAGTATTTTAGACATAATTTCAATAAACCAAATTTTAGGCTAGTACCAATATTTGTGATGAAAATGCATTCAGTCCCATCTGGACTAGTCTCTCAACAGCTTTTTTCTGGGATGTTGGATTATTTTCGTACAAATATTAATCAAAACATTAGCTACTGCCTGTTTCCCTAGCAAAACATCTTGTGAAGACCTGCAAATTCTTATGGATGCACCTGGAAAACCTGGAAATGTCAGGGAAATTGAGAATTAAAAAATTGTCTGAACCCTGAAAGAGGCCGTGTATCGTATTCCTTTCAGAGACTGTGATGCAGTATATATTGGAGAAACCAGAAAGGGAGTAAGAAGGAGAGTGGCACAGCACAT
>JAHWFP010208108.1:0-22278 GCA_023313725.1 Lithobius niger | reverse complement strand
AAATCCACGAATAAGACATTAAGACATTACATTAAATGCACGAATAAGACATTAAGGCATTACATTAAATCCACGAATAAGACATTAAGACATTACATTAAATGCCCTGCTGCCCCAAAATTATTGCCGTATTGCATAGAATGTTAAGATCTACCAACATTGATGAGATTCTGGATCCTTTTTCTCTCGTCACGCGCAGTAATGCGCTGTCCAATATGGCCTAACCATCCTGCAATAAGAACTTTCCATTGGCAGGCGAAGAACGCCGCTTTCCATCTTGACCGGGATATACGAGCGCGTTCCAAGAGTGGCCGGCCATCTCGAAAGAGAGAGAGTTTGGCATCCTAGAGGCAATGGTCATCGGGATAAGGAACGCCAAGAATGCCAAACAGCCGGACACACCTGGCAAGTAGTGGGAAAAGAATAAATCTAGTGATGAAGATTTCACAAAGGAAATCATTGGAATAGAAAGAATAAGGCTGAAGTGGACAACAAACTCGCAAAATGGGACGAACTAGGACGCAAAAGGGATCATTTATTGGAAGTTTCCTGTTACAGGACGAATACATATACGATATTCTCATTATTTGGTGGCTGAAACGGCAAAGTTCGACCTACTTGCCTGAGGAAACTATGGCCGGGGCTTTTATCTCGATGTTAAAACGCTTCTCATGTCGCTCTGGACAACGTACGATTACAAAGAATGACTTCGAACGTGAGACAAGTTATCAATAAAGATGTGCAGCGCGAGTTCCATTGATGGTAACAGCACGTAAGTGTAAAATTTAATAACGCTCAAATGTTCTACGACAAGGTTTCAACTGCATGACGACCTTTTGGCACATTTCTTCTTCACCGGGAACTTTTCCTGTCATCCGTACCTTTCTCAGTCATCGGTACCTTTGTTGTGGCTCAATGGCATTTTCTTACATCTTTCCTGTTTGCGGCACAAAATGGCACCACTGCTAAGCATAAAAAGAGTAATTGGTACTTGCTCCTTTGTTCCTTAGCATTTTTGGTTATCAAATGGCACCAATTGGTATTTTGAAAGGATTACATGGCACACTCACATTCGAATTTTTTTACAGTAGTCTTAATCTTAGCCACCTTTTTAATCCCAAAGTCGCTTTGAAAGGCACTGAAAGAGACCCATCTCGTGTGATTGTGCAACACCGTAAGTGAAGGAAACAATGACTGGTTCTGATTACGGATCACTCAATGTGTTGGCCGGCGAGGGGGTTTTGCCGCTGATGCTGTGCAATTCGGCCCCCACACTGTCCTTAAGACCGTGTCGTCCGCGAATACACACCGGAACTAGACGCATATTCTTTATTGTAGTCCTGGAGGTTTGACGCGCTCCCAACCGAAGCCACAACGCCTGAAGGCGAGCGGGAAAATTTGGCTAATTAATTCCAATAGGAAATTCCTAGGATCTTTTACGTGCCACAATCAACATGCGCACGAGGCATCACAGGGCCCTTCTCTTCCCGAAAAAGCAAGGGTTAGCTGAGGTCATGCCCGAAAATGGAACATCCGGTATGTCAGACAGTCAAGCTAACTGTTCATCCGGTGCAGGATATTTGCTTACTTTTGCCGCGCATGTGTTTGGAAGTCGCTAAGCTTTTGAAACAAACTAACAAACAAAGAAATTGACTGATCATCGTGGTTGAGCAGTGAGAGTGCTGAGCCTGGTTGCTGGAGGTTTGAGGATCTGGTCGAACCCCTGGAAAGGGGACCTGGCAAAGTCCATATCGCCGGCTAGGTATAGGTAGTGTGAGAGGCTACCATTCTGGCCAATTCTGAACAATCTTACGGCCCCTACGTTGATCGGAGGTTTCCCGGTTCGAATCCCAGGGTTTGCTCCTCCCTTTACCAGGTATTTCTTCTCTCAAAAAAGGATGGTAATGTTCAAAAATTTAGATGGTTCAGCCAAACAAGCATTAAATTGCTTCGGTTGGCTTAAGGCTCAAAGAAATTAATTAAAAAAACAAACAAACAGACATTCCTAAATAGATAGGCAATAATATACAATTAATAGTGTATAATTTTTGTACCCTCATCTTAACAATATAAAAAATGTATGAACCTCTTGAGAGAGATCTTGAGAAATCCATCACCACCCAATTTCGTTAGGGGCGGGGGCGGCGCCCGGCGATAATAATAACTGGTCCCTAATCCCGAAAGAAATTGATTATTTTTTAATAAAAGCTTACATTTAATATTATGTGCATTTTCTTCGTTTATTGGAGCGTGTATAAGATAAGTTCTCAACGGAAGAATTCCCCCCCCCCCCAATCTGATGCCCACACCCACCTGAAAAGTTTCCTGACTGGTGTTGGAGAGGGATAGGGGATTTTATCAGGCCATTTCCAAAGACCCAATGCGGCCTACAATAAACAAGATATAGCAGCACATAGTTCGTTGTATTCGAATGTTTTTTTTTTTTCACTATTTTCGCATTTTTCATCCATTTATGATTTTCCGGTAGCCAACGCCAATAAATCATTTTTCGTAATCACCAGACAGATAATCAGTCTTTCCTCCCAGTTGATTTTCTCTACCGTTTTCTTTATGTGCGCTCAGATTTCCCCATCGTAAGTGAAACACTCAAGTTGGGGAATCAAAGCGTGTACAGACCAAGAAAGAGACACGTTCTAGTAACACGTTCTCCCCAGTCTCTCCTTCCTCGGCCTCCATTATCTTGGCTCATAAAACGGATTTTTTCTTCTGTAATCCCGTTGTGTTGGCCGGCACCTTCCCGTAATTAACTAGCCGCCTTGCCGTGGCTCAAATTGGCCGGGATGCAGACGGACGCTGAGGTCAAAGTCGCTGCAACAGCTGAAGAGCCCGGCAAGCAAGGGAGTAGAAGGAAAAAAAATGCTTTTGTGTGCACCAACGTTATTTGGCAAAAGTTCTAATTTTTGCAGTTTTTTTGGTGTGTCAAAACTTATTCCGCTAAAACTTTCTTACACATTTCTTACAAACAATGGAATTACACACAATATTTAGCGAAGCTATTGTAAAAAAAAAATTGAGTTCTTTAGGATTTAGTCCATTGAAACTACTGTGTCGATGTACAGGCTCAATCATTAACCTTATTAGCTAAAACTTTTTTAACGAAGAATAGTTTATGTATACTAGTTAACTTTTGCCTGCTGCTGAAACAATCTGTGTTGGAGTGCTTCACTCCCCCCCCCCCCTCCATCCACCACCACAATTTTTTTTGTCTTGTGTTTTGTTTTGGTCTTATTTTTCGTCTGTTTAATAAGAAATATTTGAATCATGATTTCTCCCCATCCCCTACCTATTTTCTCATTTCATACTCTCTCCATTTTGCCATATCCGTTCCTCTCACCACCCCCTTGGGATGATTTTTGGTTTTACCTGAAAGTAAATTTGGTTTTGATTTTTCGAGTGAATTAGCATTGCAAATGCAAAGCGTTCTGGTTTTGGGGTTAGTGGGGCCCTGCTGACTTGGCTAATCAAGTTTTTGTCTACTAGGTACCAGTACGTATGCGTGGATTTCACCGAATTAGAAAAATAACTCCTGTCAATAGCAGTGTTCCCCAGGGATCAGTTTTGGGTCCCATGCTTTTCCTTTTATTTGTGCTCTTTCTGTTTTCAAACCATGAAATGGTGGCGTAAAAGCGCCGAAATTCACCGATGGATGTTAAAGTATATAATGAAATCTGCAATACTGAGTTCGGCCTTAGGAGGGTGGCTTGTCGACAACAATACTGTCAAATTGTTTTATTGTAGACAAAGTTCTTTTATGAATTTACGTAGCTTTGGAAACAACGTTCAGTTTTGAACTGCATTAGTTCTTTTTAAATGTATTGTGGCCATTCCAAACTACGGAAACTAATGACGAATATCCGACCATCACACCTTTAGAGTGACAAGACATTGTCCTTCTGAAATCTTTTAATCTTGTTGTAATTAAAGGGGTATTGGCACCAAATGACAAGCTACAGCATCTATAGCCGTTTACGGATATCTTGTGTTGCCTAGTCCTTACTTTCAACAAGCGAAGGAACACACAAATAAATTTTTTTTTATGAAACAAACAAGCCACGTGCCTCTTTAATTATTGAGTGTAAAGTTGGTGCGTCCACCCGCACTAGGGAGCAAGCGGTAAAGTTAAGCCTAACGCCATCACGTTTTTTTTTACAGCTATCGACCGTTTTGAAACGCCGATTTTGAACCACAAAACTGACGCCATCTAGTGACAGTAATATCGTTAACCTTGACCGCTTGCTCCCTGGACGCACCAACTTTACACTCAATAATTAAGATTGCAATTGGCTTGTTTGTTGTGCAAAGGACATTTCTTTCCACATTCGTTCGCTTGTTGAAACCAAGTGGTACGTAGAACTGAATAATGTTAAACGGTGCTAGATGCTAATGCACGTCATTCGGTGAATAGGGACCTTTAGTCATTACGTTAAATTCTTGACGACTGTCAATAAAACATGAAATTTTACGTACGGATTATTACTGTTCAGCTTATCACTGTTCTCCTTCAACTGTATACGTCTTTTCAAATTTATTGTGTGGCCTATACGCTAAGTTTCTGACAGCGATCTTTAAGTATTCATACTCTCCATTACGCTGAGTATGCGTCGGTCTTCTTTCGACTGAGTTAGCAGTGCAAATTACTGGATACATTTACGTTAGCATTTTAATGTTGCTCTTACGATAACCAATTTAGGGAGAGTGACGTGCAGCTGATTTAATTGGTTGAGTAACGGGCGCACGTTCCTTATACTTAAGGCGGTTCCGAGGATCCTTAAAGTCCATGTCGTATTATCACTTACGACGGAAATTCTAACCTAATTTAAGCTCATCAGTGTTTACAAATCAGGATGATACTGAAGTATTCTCTGCAGACTCCAAAGATTGCCGGAAAGAAAGAAATCACGTTTATGGAAAGCGCTAAACTTCCTGACACGTTGAGATTTATCCATTTCGACAAGTACTTTCACCTGAAGCTCATAAATGTATACACGTCCGCTAAATGTCGGCGTATCAAAATATTCGTTAAATAAAAAAAGGAAAGCGGAAACCTAGCCAAACAGCGAAATCATGTGTTAGAAATAACGTAGTACAGTATGCCACCTATATGCACTTATGTTTCGTCGGAGTGGCATGACCGGGATTCGAACTGGCAACCCAATTCGTCCACCGATCACTGACATAGCGCCTTTATCGCTATCGCCACTCCTCCACTGGCATAAAGATGACTCGCTGAACTCACTATAAAGTCACAGCAGTGACCACTGCTCCATTCGACTGAGAATGCTTGCGGTCATAGGGAACAGAGAAGGAATACAAACAAGTAAAAGAAAGAGGAAAATAAGTCAAACAGCGCAATCTTGCGCTAGAAATAACGTAGTACAGTAAGCCACCTTTATGCACTTATGTTTCATCAAAGTGGCATGACCCGGATTCGAACTGGTAACCCAATTCGTTCCCCGATCACTGACATAGCGCCTTAATCGCTACGGCTGCTCGTCTACTGGCATAAAGATGACTCACTGAAAAATCACAGCCCTGACTAGGGCTCCATTCGTCCGAGAATGCTTGCCGCTGGCCATGGAGAAGGAAGACAAATAAATACAAAGGATCAACAAGGATTAAATAAATACAGCCAACACAAGCGCCGTAAATGATATAAACGAAAGAGGAAAAGAAGCCAAACAGCGAAAATCATGCACTAGAAAAACCGTGGCTTACTGTACTACGTTATTTCTAGTGTACGATTTTCGCTGTTTTGCTTATTTTCCTCTTTCCTTTATATAATTTACATCACTTTGTGTATATTTATTCCTATTCATGTTTCGCTTTGTGTTCCATGTGCTGTCACAAGATCGGCTTAGAGAGAAGCTGCGAAGTTAGCTTCCTGGCTCTGGGCTAGTTGAATTAACATTGTCAAAATCTTGTCTAACCAAAGCACTGCTAAGGACATTAACATCCGGGCACGTACTAGAAGTGATATAAATTGCTGAGCTAAAATCCCACCCTCATTTCTCACCCGGACTAACAGGTCGAGAGGTCAGTATCCCTAGTTTTTAAGCTGACTTAGGTACATTTTATTTTATTATTTTTATTGTTGTGTTTTGCGATTCTACGTTTTTATGGATTTTAAAGTGTTTTACTTGACTTTGGCTTCATAGTCATTCATAGCTTCTTTTGATTTTATTGTTTTTATTACGGGGATTGCTTTGAAATGTCGCAAAATCTTATGCGTATGGGACTGGTTTTCTGCTTTTTAATCATCAAAAATATCTATAATTGCATAGTAGAGTTCGTCGCGACTTATTCACCGGGGGCAACACGTGCACATAATAAATTTCAAAGCATTCCCTCTAGTGTTCCACGCACGCTTTAAAACTGAATTAGCCATAAAAATCGACTTTATACTCGTGCAAAAACGTAATTTTACCTTAAACTTCGCCTTAATTTGTTCGTTGGAATTGTGCGTCAACAACAGACAATTTTTCAATTTCTTGCAATTTCGGCCAAGTACTTGAAATTCAAAGAATGCCCGCTTCCACCGAAACCGTGCGAATTTGTTTCATCCTTTGGTAATGTGTTACGTGCATTTGTTAATTGGAAATGAGCCCCGTCTTCGTCCCTCTTATATTATCAAGAATTTACCTTCGCGTTATTTCCCTAATTATTCAGACGGTTTGTTGGTACTAGCGAATTTCTGAGCTTGCATTGTGCGCGCACACCTGTATATGCGTTCAACGTCATTTTGACAAACGATTGTACGCCAACATGAAAAGACAAGTTGGTGGGGACGGCGTCTGAATTTTAACATCCGGTAACTGTTAGTGCCTTGCAAAATTAAGAAAAGTTGAAACTTGCAATATTCCAAGCTATTCCTCTTAGTAAAGGAAAGGTTAAGAATAGAAGAGTTAAAACCTGCATCATATTTCCCCGACGAACTAGGAACTATGTTAGTTTATACGTCACTGGCTGACGCTATACTTGTAACTAAGCCTACATTGGCAAGTGACTTTTTTTATGGAGTATTTAGCGAGTTACTAAGAATTCCTTAGGTACTAAGGCTCCCAAACAAGGCCAAATATGTATCCAATTCGAACAAGGTTTGTAGTGACCCATTTTGGCCTCATAATATTATTGCTTTAGCTCACACCAACATCACTACCGCAGCCAGCGTTTCGCAAGATGCAGCAATCTACTTTTTTTCCAGGGATATTGTCGTTTTTAACAATTTCAACAACAACGTTGATTTTATCATTCCAATGTGATAATGGAAGAGCCTTCGCAACGAATTGTACCGCTCGAGCCCTACGTAAGTTTTATTCATATTCCCATTCCAATCGCCCAACTCGACTCAACAGCAACCGATGAGGCTTTATCCTGCAAACTTGGGTACTAATTAATTAGAACTTTTTATCCCCCCCCCCCAACTTCAACTCAATCCTAGTCCTCCCAGCTTTAGTCACATCATGTTCCCCAAATATTCATAAACGTCATCCCCATATCATCGGATCTGGAAGGAGGATTTTTTGTTACTGACCAACTTGTTATCAAGTAAAATAAGCACTATAATGATATAAGAAAAAATAAAGCCAAGGAGTGCACAAATACACAACATACAAAAAGCACGACGTTTCGAACTTAGTTTCACCTCTTCATCAGGTGCACTAAATCCACAAAAGTTTTGTCAACATGTCAAAAAATACCGTACTACCCTATGCTGAAGCTGTCATAAACTGTATTTTTTTACGTGTTGACGATACTTTTATGGATTTAGTACATCTGATGACGAGGTGAAAGCAACCTCAAGCGTCGTATTTTCGTACGTTTGTGCACTGACTGGGTGTTTTTTTCTTATTGCTCAACTTATAAAACCAGAACCATTAAATTCCATCCGTTCAAGAATCATCTGCCAAAGATCGATTTTATCACCCGTTTCCCGTCAATCTACACTTCTCATCAACATTAAAGGGACACCCGGTCTGTCTTATAACAGTTCGCGCTGGTCGCCTTCCGCGCATATACGAATACCAAGGTCATCTGAGATAGTAGCTTCGTTCTTCGCAGCGAAGAACGTAGCTACTATCTCATTTGGCATTGTGCCGAATAGACGAACCAGCATGAACGCATTACTCGTGTCGTCACAAACCGGAATGATTATCGTATTTTAACATCACAATTTATAATTTTCTAGGCTAGTGATTTATAATTTTGGTTCGACGATCTATTGGAATAATTATTTTTAATTTTTACCGCATTACGCTTTTAGATTTTTGATCTCATTGTAATTATTAGCAAAATTATACATGCACACAGAGATGAAACGTCATGGTTATTGTAAGCGTGCAAAGCATCATATACTTACGGGTCATTCGTAAATAAAGTTCCATTATATTCGACAGAAAATCTCCAAGACGTCACATTTAAAAAAAAGGATTTTTAGCTAGGGAAATACTAACGGTAAGGAAATAGACCTTTGGGGCCGTACTTGATGTGGAGGATCGAGAAAAATGGCGCTGGGAGGTGTATCCCTTTAACCATTTCCCAAGATCCGTCCCTCCAGTATTTCTTTCCCTAAGGGTACGCACACGGTAGTACACGCCAGTTCCCAGTCTGATTCCGATTCTGATTTTAGCACAGGTGGGCGCGCAGTGTGTAGTGAAGTCTGAGCGGCACTGATGTTGCGAAAAAATTAAAACATGATGAGACGAGGAGTTCACGGCATACATAAATCAGTTAGGTAACATACAGTGAAGACCATCACCTGTTTCCACAAGCAGATAATATTATTATCTTTTCTAATATTTGCCAATGAAAGTTGGAACTTTCTCCTACATTTCAGATAAACAATTGCTACGAATGATTTGTTCCAGTTTATACTGTTGTTTTTTAATGCACGGTAGTGACGTCACGCTAACACATTCCCATGCTAAAGCGTAGTCATTGTACACGGTTAATCTGAAAACCCACACACGCACCATGGGTTAATTTTGATAACTATACTTTTTTGATAATCTAGCACTTTTTACGGGGTCTACACAACCCCTAACCCGCCAAGTGACATAATGACCTACTTTTTATAACTAACACAAATTCAACCAGTAAACCCAGCGTAAATAGGCATATTTACGACTAGCGACATTTTTTCTCCGAACACGAAAAAAAAAAAAAAACCATGTCACAAGCTAAACCTACTCCAGCAACCTTTAATCCCGACGGTACGAAAACTATAGCCTTCTGACATTTTGAAATACACCTAAAAACCTACGAATTATTTTTTACTATAATATTATTTAAACTATTAAAATGGAAAAAAAATACGGCCAAACCTTAGACACGAAATTCGAAAACGGGAAGAGATAAATAAAAAAAGGATCTCTTTCCTTAGCTGTTACTTTCCCAAACAGGAAGTTTTTGTTCTGTAATTCACATCAGTCGTATGTAAATTCTGAAATTTAATACAATTCTCAAATAAAATTGACAATAAAAATAAGTCGATATGTTAGCTTGACGTCACACCTTACCATTAAAATACATATTCGTGAGAAATAAGGTATTAACCGTCGACACTTGCGAGAAATGGTGCAGTTTGCGACATTTCTCGCAAACCAGCAATTATTGCCGGTTAACCGCCTATTCCCCACTGATATCTATTACTTATACAGAAAATCACAAGTTGGACATTTGGCGGATTTTCGCCAGTATCGACTGAACTATTATTGCCTCCTAACTTATAGGAGGTTCCTGTATCCCACTGTTTTAAACCTACGATTGGATTGATTCATTTGTACCCACGGTTATAACAGGTAAAAGTGAAATTTACTCTCTTTACCTTTTACCGATCCTACCAGCGTGAAAAATTAATCAAACTTATCATCAATTACCACCAGAAGATCATGTAAACCGTCGATCCAACTCTTTCTCTTAGCAATTTTGTTATGGGTTAATAAAATAATGTTACCAGGTAAAGAATAGTTTTAAATGCTGCAACATCTGCAATCCCTAATACTGGTCGTGGTGGCTGACTAGTGACAAGCATCTGTCTCAGCCTATAGAATCAGATGGCTGAATAAACTTGTCTGGTTGCTATAGCGGGATAGGGATCCTGGCAAAAACCATGTCAGTAAGAGTATTGCGCGAGACTACCAACAGGCTCTTTCAGAAGATATAGGATTTAGTCTATCCATTCTGGAAAATACTTCGGCTTCTATCAGAATCAGAGGTTTCCCAGTTCGATTTCCCGGATTTATCCACTCTCCCCTTTCTGCTTCAAAAAACATCCAGTTAGGCATTTTTTTTTTCATGGCAGGCCCGGTTTCAAGAGCGGGGAGAGGAGTACGGAATGTCACTGCACTCTGAATTGGATAGGTTCCCATATTTCCAAAATGCTCTTGTAATCCGATCAAAAGCTAAAAATAGTTTTGACTACAAACATTCTTTTCCCAGGAATGCATCTAAAAGACAGAAATGAACCTAAAATATTTACAAAATGGATTTTTCTTCAATAATCTCGTTTCGTTCTCGACTCATCGAGAATGCAAATTTCATCTCCTTATCCTCATGTTAGAATCCCGTCAGAATGGAGGAATCCTATGACTAACTCGAGCGTTGCTATGGGAAACGCACATGTTGCAGTTGTTCACACTCAGTCGTTGTCGGTCGCAGCGTTTCACGAAAAGTTAGTTCAGAGCTCTACTACAGTACCGGCCGGATCTTGTATGAAGAATAGCATCCGCCACTGGATTGGACAATATCGCCTTAGAAAGCCCCACTGATGCGATTGATTTCTTCTGTTGTCGCTTTCTGTCAGCCGAGGGCGACACTGACCGTGCAAATTGCCAACGTTCCTTCCCTTGAAACACTTTTGGGATACACGAACGTGTCGCTTTTTTTTCTTTTTTTTTAGCAAGCGCAGAGGAATACCTTAACTGTGGCTGAGTGATAACTTTAAAAAATATTTAAAAATGCTTTTATAGATGACAAACATTTGCCACGCAAATGTACATAGAAAATCGCCACACGCTGCCAACAGATGTCGCGACTCGTGGTACGCCTACAAAGCTCTTCCTCCAAGCAAAGACGCGATTAGCTTGGCCAATTCTCGAACAGACCTCGAAGAAATGGGTCAGTCGTGGCGGCCATTTTGATTACCTCCCTAATATTGTTGTAGGTCGGGCCGAATAGTTTACTGGTCATGGTCAGTTATAAGCGAACTGACGTTGCGCGCCGAACGACCGACCAATGGCAAATCGCCCCAAACTTCGTTAGGAGAAAAACAAGATGGCGATAGCATACAACTTCGATTCTTAGATTGCTCCTGTTGTTTTCACGAACCTCTCTGTAACGTGATGATTATAGAGATCAGCTAAAAAGATGATGGCACACTCCCTACTACACACACTGGTGACGTAATTCTCAAATAAAATGCAGAAGCACAAGTGACGAGCGGTACCGTCTGAGCTTAGGTTTGCCTTTGTATGCGTTCTAGCGAACACACTCCGCAGGGTGACTGGTTTGTCGTTTGTCATTGGGCAATTGCTAGTCTGTCGTAGCAGTCGAACAGAGGGTTCGTTTGTCATTGCGGTATGAACAAGCTATTGGCCGAGAGGAAACTAGATCGAATTGGAGAGAAGTCTCGCTGCGGCTGCAACACTGATCACAGCGCTTTACAAAACTACGAAGAAAATGTCCAAATGGAAACCTTGCATATTCGACACAATCGTTCACAGCACTCTCTCAGACCCTCAACTTGTTGCTGTCCCATCTCCCCACTTCAGTACCCTGATTATGATGCGGGAGGGGACCAAAAACAGTACCACTAAAATCCTATAATTCTTATTTTCTCATTGTCGGGCCTAGATGCTGCTGCTGAATATAGTAGTAAATTGTTCACTTATTTTACTATTTAGGCAGCCAAACTCAAACCAGGTTATCTGCCCCACTGCATAGAATAGACGACGAGAGGGACAATTTAGCTGGAGAAATCTAAGCGGAAAACCTTGGCATCTTTCACATGCCACAATCGACATGAGCACGAGACACTACAGGGTGCTTCTGGTCCCGAAAATGCCATGGGATGGCTGAGGTTAGGATCGAACCTGGATGGTGGTGCTACCCGTCAGTTCACCTGACTCCCCCCCTCCCACCCCTCTTTAAAAAACTACAACAATGGTAGGTTAAAACAGTACAGCAGCGAGTTCACAATAAGATGTGTTTTGACCATATCTCTCCTATCACGCAATTACTCCTAACTTTTTTAAATTCGTGGTTAATTTTTCGAATGCACGCTAAAACAAAACTATTTACAATAAAAACGATCAACATCTCTTTGATTCGCTTTAAAGTAATGCTGATTGATTTTATTGAAATATTTAGCATTTTTTTCCAGCATTTTTTTTTCAGCATTCCTTCGAGAACGATTACCATAATTTTCAAAATTTAGGAGTACGTAATAAAAGTAGAAAGCACTGCGGTCGTAAACGTCTTTTATTGTAGTATAATAATGTTTTAGTGTAAGTAAGTTCATTTGCGTGTAGAAATGCCTTCCTTGTCACGTTGCACGTACAATTCTTGTGTTTAATACTACTAGTGTGGCAGGCACATCTGCTGGTCCTCGCTGGCCACTTAGAATCCACGCATTTCTTGAAGCAGTTCACACGTTCACAGATTGTTTGGCTTCAAGTGCGTCGGGGCGGCCGGTAATTGTTGGAATGGGCAGACGCGGGCCAGCTGCTCCAGCCAATGAGAGAGAGGAGGGGTGCTTGAGGCACGGGTGCACGTGCGCGCGGAGTGTGGGTGGAGGGAAGGGGGTAGACCCACTCACCCCAACTTAACTTGATTAGCCGGGCCACTGGGCGGTCAAGGACCCAACAATCGCGAGCGAAAGAGTCACGTGGACCAAAACGCAGTTCTGAAATAACAGAAAAAAAAAGGGCCGAACCCTTTGTCATCTTTGGTTCAGTGCTCGCGCTCACTAATTCCATTGGACCGAACCAGTGACCCGCGCAATTCGATTTAGATATTTCATCAAGATTTCCTTTGAGAGAAGCCGTAATTGTAAGTCGTAGTTTTGAGGTCTAGCAGCTACCATTTTGGTTCAGCAGGAGAGTACCATTATTAGGAAATTCTAAGAGTGAAATAAAATGAACACTAGAAAACATCGAACAAGTTTCTTTTCTAAGTCGGTCTTTTCACTTCCTGACTGTTTTGCACGCTCGCAGATAAAAATGCAGCGCCAGAAGGAAGGAGGACCAATTTTGCTAGTTGATTACTTCGGAAATTCCTAAGATCTTTCGACATGAACACGAGGCATAACAGGGCCTGAGGTCAATTCGAACTCGTGACCTCTGGCACTTCTGATAATCGTGATAACCACTGGGCAACCTTACCCCCCCCCTCCTCGTTCTGCTGTGACCGGTAAAATGGTTTCATCTCGCTGCTAAGATTATATGTACTTGGTCTATGAAGTTTGTCTTTAACGAGACATTTGTTAATGAGGGTATTCTGTAGGGAATGAAGATACCAAATATTTAAGAGGCCAATCTCGGTTGCATACCTTTTAAATTCATACACGTGCAGACTTACACGATAAACGCTTTAGGGTGATTACTGGGAGGAATCAAAGTTTACTCTCGACTTTCAGACCGAAAACATGACACACATTTGGCTATAATCATGTCTGGTGTTGCAAGAGACGAGATTTGGTGGAACTTGCACCTTGTCTCGAATCATAGTTTTGCAGTCCGCCAGTCTCTGTTGTGAAAATTAACCTACTACAACATCGGCAGCGAGAGAAAGAGGGAGAGACAGAGAAATAGGAAGAGAGAGAGAGAGAAAGAGAGAGGGCCAGAGAGAAAAAGAGCGAAAAAGACAGAAAAAGAAAGAGACGGAGACAGCAACAAAGAGAAAGATGGAGAGAAAGAGAAAGAGAGCGATAGAGACAGAGAAACAGAAAGAGAGAGAGAGAAAGCCGGAGAGAGAGAGAGGCAGAAAGAGGGAGACGCAGAGAGAGAGAGAGAGAGAGATACAGAGAGAGAGAGAGAGATACAGAGAGACAGAGAGAAAAAGAAAGAGAGAGAGACAGCGAAAGAGAGAAAGAGCAGCCGGAGAGAGAGAAAGGTAGTGAAAGAGAGGGAGAACCCAGCCACCCATTATTTTTTTTAGGAGATGTACAGTTTTTACTGGGAATACTTAGCGAGCTGGGGAAAGAAATGTGAAAATTCTTTCCCTCAAAAAATATTTTATCGAGCCCATTTGGCTTTCTGTTTTCTTTATTTCTGTTTCGTTGAAGGAATTAACAACAATTAATACCGTTCGAACACGCAGTGTATCATCAGCGGACAGCAACAATTTAGGGACATGGGAAACATGCAACCGTGCAATATGAACAATTCCAGCACATGAGATCCATCATTACTGCCGGGCAACAATGCTTGGCTGCACGGAAAGTAACATTGTAGCCAGAGAAAAGTTGAATCGCTGCTGAGAACCAAAATGAAATAAGAAAACAAAAACGAACTCCATTGATGCTTAAGGTAAGGTTTAACTGATCCAAAGTCAGTGCTACAAAGGAACACAAATAACTTTTCTATAAGGTTTCAGATACTGCAGTTGTTGCTGTACTGTTTAAGCCACGTGAAACCTAACGGCCGTAGTCAAATGTTTTTACCATTTTTACTTTTGCACACGATAGATCAGCCAATGATTGGTACTTGACTAAACTACATTGCTGAATAATGTCTAAACGAACTTAGCACAGTTCTATTAGGTAATTCAAGGTTCGTGCGAGTCCCTAAAAAACCTGGAAATGTCATGGGAACTAATAATGAAGTTCCATGCCTGGAAAAGTGTGATGAACGGAATATAGACGTGGTAAATGAATAACCCTGAAAATTTAGCCAAGAAAGTAGTCGAGTGCGTAACCTTGTATTATTCTTTCTTTGTTTTGGCACGAAAAGTTTTGAAATTTGGGCTTAGGCTTTAATTGTATTTACGGGTATAATAGCTGGATACAGCAGTACGGGTTCACGTGAACTTAACAGTACAACAACACTGCAGTATTTTAAACCTTACAGGAAAGTTTATTTGTGTTCCTTTACTGTTTTGACTTCAGATCAGTTAAACCTTACTTTAACCATCAAACGAGGTCGTTCTTGTTTTCTGATTCGTGCTACTTTGGCGTACCGTGCTGTTTAGGTTAACTTGTTTTAAATGTTTTGTTTCCTTATTCAATTACGATTTGCTGGAAAAATAGATTTAGGTACGTTCTCGCCTTATAATACGTGTTCGTTAAACCTTACCTTAAATATCAAAGGAGTTCGTTTTTGTTTTCTAATTCGTGATACTTTAACATACTTTGACATACAATAATGAATGATACCGACAGGTGAGCAATGGGTGCCTGCGATCCTCATACAGGTTACCTTCACGTATGGCTAACTAGCTTATTATTTAACAAATCTGAAAAGGAAAAAAAAGCCATCTGTGCAGCATCCCACAGGAAACACATATCTATTCTTTGCTTCTGAGACTTGTTAAAGAGAAAGCAACAAAATCAGTCGACGCTCTTCTATCGACTTATCACCTTTGCTTTTATGCTATTATTAGCATTTGTACCCGGCTTCGCCCGGGTTTTGTTTCGCCCGTGGTTGTTTCCCAGTTTTCGGTCAAAGAATTGAAACGCTCGCCCATTTTTGTTGTAGAGGTTTGGGTTCTTGTCGTTTTGCTATGAGACTTTGCTTTCTAACGCAAGATAAGCTGTAGCATTTTTCTTGATATAAATGCTAAACTCATTTTTTTTTTATCGCACCAGCAACAGAGAAAAATTACGTCGAATGTGAGTTACGCTGCAATAAGTGAGGATGGGTTAAACCTCCCATGTTTTTTAATACAAAATTTCACCCGATTCGAAGATTATTTCAAAGGGTTTTCTTGAGGTATACTTCTCTGCAATGCCTTCTGGACAGACGTGAAGCCTGCTGTCATTCGTAAGGAAAATGTATTACCAGAGAAGAAATCTTTTATCATTCACAAAACTCAATGTGAATTCAAAATTAAATTCTACACAGTCTTTCAGAGTAGACATTTATTTCTTGAAGTTTTCAGCAGTCAAGCTGCAGTTCTCAGTACAAAAAAATCAAACAACTACAATAATACCAACTTTTAAACTATTCAACAAGAAGAGTGCAGGCAAGCCGCCCACGTTCAGCTGCCCAAAAGTCACAAGCACACAGGAAACGAACACAAAGAAAATCACTGCCAAACAAGTTATAAGTTTGTACCTATTATAAACAATAAACAAACAAGCAAAATGTAAAATAACAATAATAATAATAAATAAATTTAACCAGAGTGGTAGAGGTCTAGAAAGGTAAACCATTTATATTCGTTAAAATGAATAACATATTTAAAGATAATAGAAATAAAACAATAAAATAACCAACTAAAAACATTAAAAAAAACATCAAACAGAAGTAAAATTAATATAAAAACAAATTAAAGCAAACTAGACATTAAGTCAATTAATTAATTTTAAATAATACATTTTAAGTTTTAAATTTTAGGCCTCAAGTCTTTAAATTATAGCGCTGTATTTTCTGTTTAATAATAATAATAAATAATTTAATAAATAACCAATTCACCACCCCAAAAGAGGACGGAAGACGGACGGGCTTCGGACCTATAACGCCATTCCCAAAGTAAAAAAAAAACAGTAGTCAGAGTCCAGCATCCTGAGAAATACAGATTGTCTCGTTCCTCAGGGCATTCCTGATCGGTACAACCCGCACTGGGAAAACATTTTTTCGACAATCAAATCTGGAAGCAGGAACCAAAAGTTTGCATGAGTGCCCCCGTGTACCAATAGTGCTCGTTGCCGGCAATTAGATGGTTTACATTTTTGAACGTAAGAATTCAATTTTCTTCTGCTAAGTTCAAGTAGGGATAGACCCAAATTTACCAGGCGCTCCCGATACGTTACCTCTATGAGTCCAGAGAGTCCCTTGGTGTAACGCCTCTGCACCATTTCGATTAAGGCGATGTCGTGCACAAGGTAGGGTGACCAGACAGGGGTCGCATACTGAAGCAATGGGTGAACAAAACTTTAAGTGCTCAAATTCTTGTTTCAGTGTTTCCAGAAGAGCAACACGATTTTACAAGTGGTGCACGATGATACGCTGCAGCACAAATCTCCTGTTTATTTTGCTTGATTGAAGTTTTCTTTAAGATTCAATTAAATTTAACCATAAAAAGCAGCGCTTTCTTATATTAGGGTAAAAAAGTTACAGTGGTGAAAATATGCCTAGCAATAGGAGAACTTCAGTAACCTTCTTTTGATGTCACTTTCATTGTATGCTGAAAAATCAAAATGCAAAATCATATATGTTGGTTGTTGCATACTAATTTATCATTTTTTTCCTGAACAAATTTTCCTGTCAAAATTCAGCAAATTTTTTTTCGGCCGGTCACAATTTCACGTTACGAGCATTTTTCCAATATTTTTTTTTTGGCATTTTCTAACAGTGATGAAAGTACAAGTAAAGTGTAGGCAAATTACTCACCCTCCCTTTTTAAAATTACATGTTTGCAGGCAACTTTAAATCCAGAATTTTATGCAAACAAACATATAAACACACAGGAATAATGGGATGGCTAAAATTAAGAGGCAGACAAAGCAAACATTTGCCGACTTTTGACTAAAGCTGAAGTTCGTGTCTACGTGTTCTGGTACAGCACCCCTCTTTTTAAATTTTATCATTGTTCATCGATATATTTTTTCAACAACTAGACGAAAATGTGACAAAAAAATCGAATGACAAATTAAAAAGAGGGACGCTGTTTATTAATATTGCATCCGTTTTTTTGAATTTATCATTATTTTTTTTTCATCAATATTTTTTCAATAACTAGACGCTGTTAAAAATGTGACAAATGCAAGTCGACTAACTAATGTTATTTATTACTTAAAATATAAGTGCTTGATAAATGATTCAGTCAGATTTATAGACTTGTAATTTATTGTTTATTTTGTATTTAATCACTTTTATTTGTTGTGCGCTTGGCTTTCTCTCATATCAAACCCAGTAACGCACATTTTTCACCGTACAAATTCATTTGCGTGAGGCTTACTTACTATATGATAGTCGACAAATGGCCTTCCAATAAAAAAATTCTAGAAACTATATTCTCAACGTATGTGCCATACTATAATAATTTTATGAATAACCATCAGACTAAAAAAAAAAAAAACATATCCACCCTTTTCAGGAAGATTTGAGTTTCATTTTGTGTTGCAGGTATGTCGCGTCACCTTTGACGAACACCAAGTACGTCGTTCAATTTTTATCTGCCTCCTTCCAACCTCTATTGTGACGTCATTATTGTGGCTGCGCGCTTCTCTCTCGCGCCCACGGCCTTATTATAGCTAGCTGCACGTCCGAGCGCATGATTGATGATGTCATTAATCTTTGGGCCGAAAGCGAGGCTGAAACATGGCTTCCTCTTTCCCTTCTCCCCTTGTCCGTGAAATGGAAGATCCGATGTGATTGGGCCGAACGGAGAACGCCAGGTAGGGAACAAAGCAACACACTGGTTTATACCCTCTTTATTTTTATTTTTATTTATTTTTTGGTGTGTCGCCACTGCGAGTTGTTTTAAACTTTTACAACACAATGTAAAAACGATAAAGTAATACAGCATTAGAGAGCCGGCCGGAATAGAACTAACTGGTGGGAGGCTGGATGTCTAATGTAATGGCAGCTTGTCTCGCCTGTCTGGTGCGCCGTAACAAATGACTTCCCACTGCAGTTCACCAACAAAATCAAAATACGTCGCAGGCGTGATAATAAATGGCTGGACCGTACAATACGTCGTTTTTCGCTGGTCCGACGGAACGGGCGAATAAATCTTCATGAATTAAAGATGGAGGAGAAGCAACACACAGGCCGGAAAGCCAGCGACTTGTTATCGTGTAACTATGGTAACAGCGTGGCTATGGATAAGTCGCATGGGTTCATGATCGCAATAGGTAACCCCAAGATAGAACATGGCATTTACACTGACATCATAACCTCTGTAAGGCTGCCCAAAGTCTCATGTTTGAGGCATTATATGAAGTTTCGCGCACCTTGGTCGGTAGATTCAGGAGTGTGAATTCCTTCCCTAATGATTTTTTAAGAAGATGTCCTCTTTCAAATGAAAGAAGTATATATTTTCTAGAATTAGAGTACCCAAGGTTTTATTCACCAACTGTGAGAGAATTCCTTTGAAAAATCCATATTTTACAGAACTTCACTGGCCCGCTCCCTCACTAGTCCATACAAACAGAAATCTGTTGATGCTTACCATCTGGTGCAAGGGGTAGCATGATGGGGGTGAGGGGTATGAGATTTGGTGCACATGTCGACAGCAAGGCCATTCGCACCAACCTCAGTCACAGTGCAGTGGCCCGGGTTGCCACTGCAACACAGATTACAGATATCGTAACCAAACTCCAAACCTAGATCTTATCCGATACTGGTATCTCCTGCAAAAATTGAAAAAACCCCAGACAGTAAGACAGAATCATAACTCAAGTGACACGCAATGTCTCGCAAAAGGTGGAAACGGCGACAAACACGATCAAGATGGTGACAATCAGGAAGAGAAGGTACTTAGGCGGTGTACCGCAGGGTTCCATTCTTGGCCCTTTGCTTTGTAGTTTGTATATTAATGTCCTTAACTGCAAGCTTCCTCCTTCTTGTCTGAACAAGTATGCAGTTGACGTGAAATTGCATAATCGGGTCAGAAATGTCCATGGCTCCACTGCTTTGAGAAATATGCTAGACAAAGTTGGTGACTGATCTGAGAAGGTGGCAGCTTCCAATTTCAGCCGCCAAGTGTACAGCTTCCATATTGGTTCTAATAATTAGGAAGTGGATTATTATCTGCTCGGCTCGGTTTTGAAGCAGGAACTTTTATTAAAATACTTTGGTATCTGGCTTTCACGTTAATTTAATTTTACTTCCATTGCAACTACAATGCAGATGCGCGTGGCAATGATTAAACATTGCTGTATACGTCTTGTCACACCCCAACCTTGGTTTGGGCGTTCAAGGTATACGTCCGCCCTATCTTGGAACATACCTCCCATATTTGGTACCCACATTTAATAAAAGACATCGACACAATTGAGCAGGTGCAACGGCAATTTACTAAAGCTTTCCAGGTCTGAAAACCTTTTGTTACAAAGACAAATTGTCTAAAATATACTTAGACTGACTAGAATAAAGACGTTTACTTATTGATTTAGCCATGACGTATTTCATTATTCATGGAAAAACCGACATAGAAGGGTCTAATTTGTGGCGCAACTCAAGAACCTGTGGCCACAATCTAAAATTCAAATTAATGGGACTCGTTTGGACTGACGTAAATATTTTTTCATTAACCGAGTCGTTCCCCCCCCCCCTCCCCACAGTGTGGAATGGTTTGCCGAGTGCTGTTGTGAACGCTCCTTCTCTCAAATCGTTCAAGAGAATGGCTATTACTTTTGGTTGTTTTGGCTTAATATTTTTTTTACCACTATGTGTAACACCTCTGGGACTCAGTTGGGCGGTAAGTCTGTCCTCCTGTCCGGTGTTTTTCAATTTTTGCAGGAGGTACAGATGTATGACAAGATTTAGATTAGGGGTTTGAAAAACATCTCTGTAATGTGTGGTGCAGTGGCAACCCGGACCACTGCACTGTGACTGAGGTTGGCGCTAATGACCAAGTTGTCGACGCGCCATTAAGCCTCAATTCCCCCCCCCCCCCTCTGGGACTTGTCTTTTTTCATATACGTGGCTGTAACTAACCCAATTTCAAACCTTGGAACATTACCATCAACTCTTGACCCTACTTGTTCCATTCTAACAACCAAATTCGTTCCGTTGTTGACAACAATGTTCAATCACTGTAATGTATACAAGGCAGTGGTAAGCAGGAGTTATGCCTAATCTGGGATGGACTCAAGCTACCATATGGCCACAACTCTTTACTTCAAGTCCTATCAGTTCATCACGGTTCATAACGTCACCTTAAAGAGCCAGCTTCGTGCGGGATGAATGGACTCAGAGGGTTGGGGTTGAGGTTTACTGCACGTCGACAGCTAGGTCATGAGCTCCAACCTCAGTCACAGTGTACTGGTACGGGTTGCCACTGTGCTACACAGTGAATGGACTGAGGGAGTGCAGGTTTCTTTGTTATGTACGTTGTTATGAAAGGACTCGGTTAGCCCTACTCATTAAATAGGCTAAAGCAAGTTTATACTTTTTAAAACTTTGCTTAAGCACGAGATTTGAATCAACAAAACTGAAGAACAGAGGCCGACCCCTCCATTATCCCATCATGACAATGGATTCGTAACATATTAATAATTTCAGTTCAAACCCCTAATCTAACGAGGGAGGGAAAGGGGGGCCTTGGACCTAAAATAATCTTTTCGGTAAAAGGGCCTTTTTGGGGCTGTTTAGGCATTCAAACCTGGTGCTTTAGAGTACAACTAAGATAAAGAACACATCAACAAAACAAAGCAAAAAATAAAAAATTCGAATTCATTTGGAAGAAAACAGGCCTTGTACGGCGTCACCTCCGCCCCCCCCCCCCATGCCTCTTATTTAAAATCCGCCGTTGCTGAGAAGACAGGATTGTCAACAAGATTGGAAGCTCTTGTTGACAACCCTACCTTTTCAGGAGCAGATATAGTATTTTGTGCCGAAATTATTGGTATTTACAATAAATCCAGTGCCCCAGAGGGATAATGGAGGGGTCGGTCTCTGTTATTCAATTTTAATAATAAAGTAGTTTTTGTTTTACAGCTACTGCCACGAAAAAAGCGTAATTTTTGTGAAAATAATCCATCTCGTCGTCAAACGTTACCGTATACTTCATATTTGAAATTTTATCGGAGAAATCTTGTTTTTTTTTTTTTTTTCAATAACACAAGTGTTATCGGTGAAAGTTGAACTTGAGGGCAAGAAGTACGAACCTTTTTGAAAAATCCAGAACTAACGTTTCGTCCATCGAGAATTTATTTATCAACGATTCTTTTGTAAAACAATACAAGACCGCGTATACCTCCATTTTGATTTATGAACTCATTTCAATGGGAAGTGTAATGTTTACCTGTTAGACGTTAGGATGAGTTGCCGCTTTGTTATCGTAGTGATAAATAGGTTACCCTAGGGTGCCCTCGCCCATTTCTCATCTGCCTTGCCTACTTTTTTTTTCTAGGAGGGGAGAGGTGGCAGA
>JAHWFP010208107.1:0-10352 GCA_023313725.1 Lithobius niger | reverse complement strand
CTTCTTGCATCATGTTACTTCTTGCATGTTACTTCTTGCATCTTGTTCTAGAGAATTCTAATCTGATCTTGTGCGCCTCTCCTCTTTATTACACCATTGTTTCGTGTTGCAGCATTGTAACATTTTGATGTTGTTAGCCGCTGTGCTGCAGCCCCCTGTCCAATTTTTGAAAATTCTCGAACTCTAACAGGCCTGCTTGTAACGGAAAGGTCAGGACTAACAACATTCAAGTCCCACTTTGGCTACCAGTGTATTACAGCAACCTTCAGAACAGACAGATAAAAGAAAGGTAAGGAATGTTGGGGCAGAGAAACAAATCCTCTGTCATGCCCCTCGGGGGGGGGGGGGGGGGGAGCCGAAGGGGGAAACACAAGGGAGAGTGTGCGCAAAAAGACTCCAATAAAACACTAACTTGACAAAGAGTCTAAAAAAGTACGCGGTTAGTATGTTAGGTGTCAATTGGATCAAAAGCAGCAGAGGTTATTTACAAACTAGGTGTTAATAAATTATCGAGTTTAAAGGTACATTTTTAGTTTAAACTTTAAAAACAAATTCTGCACGTGCAATTTCCTTAGCTACACATGCGAAAGTCAGTGTGTACACAATAACTAATATAACACAGGTTCTTTTGAAGTTCAGGTGGTAGGCCTTCGAGGCACCTGGACCTACGTGGTCCCTGATTGGGGGAATTAGGCCGATCTGTTGCATCCTTGGAATCAAGGATCAATGTAGATGCGTCACTTAGAGTAGCGCCTGGACTAACAGGGGGACTAACTTGACTAGAAGGGGTTAAAGGTGGTGTCCCCGTCATGGAGGCTGAAGGCAGACTGGTGACTTGTTGTAGCATAGCTGGCGTAGGTCTAATTGGCATGGTGGAAGCACTATTAGTTGAGGGGCCACTCACTAGAGATCAACGGGGAGCTATCACCTATACTTGCATTCAACGAATGCCCCTGGAGTTCGAAATACTCCCAACCATAAGCTTCCGCCACAAAACGTATGTTGGTGTGCACCGTGACATTGTTGGCAACAGGGTCAAGGCTCGATACACGCATCTTAGGTCATCATATCCAACCTAGATCATAGGGTACTGATGACGCCAAACCTTTAGGCTCAAAGAGTCACGGGTTGCATGAAGGCATAACACAAACACGTCTAAACTTGATGGCATTGGGATTGGTCCCATTCCAGGCTTGTATGGGAGACATATCATCAGGAAGAGCTGCGTGCTGGAGTTATTTTTTAAAGAATGACGGTAACCCCGCGTCGACCAAAAGAGAACACCCTATCATATTCAATGTTAAATTTACATATTCCGAAATTGCGTTGCATTGTGGGACCCTTGGTACGCCACCACAATGCTGAATGGCGTTGGAATGAAGGAACTCTTGTAACTGATGGGTCTTATACATTAAGGCCCCATCAGTCACTGGTTGCGACAGAGTCTGTCCAGTCTCGGCCTGTCGATATTTTATCACAGCAATAAGGGTATCAACTACCTGAGTCTTGCTATTTAAAATGTGGGTAAAACAACACCTTATGCAGAAGTCTATGATCAAGATCAGTACTCGTCCTCCATAAAACGTGGGGAGATCAGAAACAAAGCACACATCTTTATATCAAGAAAACATCGAGGTAACGGTCTTAAGCTCAGGATTGGGACGGTGACTATTATGTCTAATCTTGGTCTTTAGACAAACATCACAATCGAGGGTAGGTTTATCAACAATAGGTGGTACCTTCAAAATTTCCAGGGTAATCATCCTTTTAATTCTATCGTGAGAAATATGCACCATGCGCCTGTGAAGAAGATTGATATTAAGACTGTTACAGGCTTGCACGGGTTCGATACTTAGGTTAATTGTCCCAACATTAGGGTGAAGTGAATCGACTTTGGAGCTGACCCGTGTAGTATCCCCTCCAGTTGTTCAAATCTTATTTTATCTATGGTATCAGACAAAGGAACAATCTTTACTGTATCCCCTCCATTTGTTCAACTCTTAAATTGTCGATGCCATTAGGCAAAGGAACGATCTCTACAGTCTACGCATCCCGCTAAGGATAGAAGTTTTTCTGATTAGCCACTTTTTGAGGTTGAGCATCTCTAATTTTGGTTCCAGCAAAAACACTTAGCGTATTTTGTACAGAATGCACGTATACACGTGGGTCAATACGAATATTATCCAACATGGGTTGAGGCTCAATTGCCACATTAGACGGAGGAGTTGTCACTCCCCTCATATTGAGGTGATGCGAACGTGTTGGGAGCATTGGGGGAGAAATTGATATGGGGCAACATGAGAGGGGGAGGAAGAAGTCGATAGAGGGAAGAAATCCTTAAAATTGGTTTGGGTGATGGTTTGGGGGGAACGCGAAAACGAGAAATCAAAGGGTAGTGTTGAAGCGCATGTTAGTGGAGTGTGGGGGGGGGGGATGTCGAGTTAAGTTCGGTGAGGTTGGAAGTTAATGCCTTTGGTTTTGGTGAGATTGGTTCACTAAAGGGAGTAGACATGGAGTTTCGTCGGGAAGTGGATCTAGAAAGGGGTAAGAGATGTTGAAAAAACAGTGTTTGGTTCAGTCGTTTTTAATGGGGCAACTTTAATATGGGTGACAAATTCGACAGGCTTAAAAATAGGTGGGATGCTCCCTAGCATTTTCGGTTCTGGTAAATCACTATCACCAACAGCATACTCATTACCAACAGCATAATTGTCAGACTGTAAACGCTCATTATGAATTCCAACATCAGGATGGGGGTTTGAAAAAGGGGGATCACTGTCAATAAAATCATTAGGGTAATCATAAATAATTCCACAACCTTGTGCATATGCTGTTTCAATTTCACGTTGTACTGTCCTACCATCTAGGTCATACGTAATATCAATGTGCAACTTTATTGTGAAGAGATGATTTGCTCTTTCACCAAACATGACTAAGCAGTACGGTTTTTTCACTTGCTACATATAAACATCGTTTTGCGCACGTTGGTATTGATGCCATCGTTTGTCAAACGGGACGCCGATTTATGATTATGCATAGCATCAGGCATTTGTACTACGCTGTGTATAATGACAGGCTGCTAAAGATAGCAACCGAATCTATCATAACCAGGAACTCTAGTATCTCCAACTAGTCCACAAACTGCTGAGTTTCCATCCACAGCTAGTGCAATTAACACATGGGGACATAGGGATCTGTGAATAGTATTGTAACAATTTTGTAAGTAATACTAATGTACAACCCTGTCATAGTCGTAAATTGAGGACTTACCACTATATTGGAAGCTATGGAACCAGGGTTTAAGATGGAAACAAAATGAACGTTATCAGATGGATTCGCCGAGCCGCATACTTGGTTTAGCATACATGGTGGGTTGCTATGGTGAACAGTCAGTCCAAATGCTTGATGTAGTTGACAAAGGCCATGTTTCCAGCATTCACAGCTTGGGTATCAGTTACTTCACTGCCCCAACATCTTGTTTTAAGTACTGACTGCTTTGCTGTATAATGTTACCTGAGTATCCATTGTTATGGTGTAGTGTTGGTGAGTGTTTGTACGTTTGTGTATGACCATTGTCATGGTCTGGTTTATTAATTGTTGCTTGTTTTCTGTTCTCTTCTCTCTTCCCCATGTTGTTTACCGGGTGGTAACCGCTCACGTTCGAGCTGAGTGCATCCTATTTTTCTCCCAATCCATTTGCAATGGAATGTGTACATTACGGAGCGACTTTCTGTTTATCCCAATGAAGCTTGTACCATTTAATTTTCTCCGTCTCGAGGGTTGGACGAAGTCTGCCAACAAACTGTAAGTGTTGTTCCCTTTATCTTTGTTTCCCCACTGTGAGACGTTACGGACCTAAAATTAACTGTGTGTCATAACTGACTTAGGCACGACTTTGCAACCCGTCACAGTGTCAAAATGCTTCCCGTATTTGTCCCCAAATGTTTCCATAGACCAAAGCAATAAAGCTCGAGGAAGAGAAAATATAGTCCTCCCCTGACAAAAATGCCTTGAGTCAACTATTTCTTGTCTCCCAGTACCAATCGTTGCTACACATTAGCACCTTGACTGCAACCCAATCCACGGAACTTTTTTCCATTTATCCTCTGGTTTTGTCAATACGTGTAGCGCACGCTGGGGCCGTACTTGCGTCGGGCCAATGTCCAAACCGGGATTGACCCAAATAGCGGCGCATCACCAAGCATTACACGCTCGTGTCCTTCAAATGTGGGGAATCTACGGGACCTCCCGTAGGTTCAGGACACGAGGTACGTAGCTATAGGTTGTCATTTACAGCTACGCCCCACAGCTCATGGATCTAACTGATTGCAGCTTTTAAATTGCTGGGAATAGCTCCCGCAATGTAGTCATCCTAGGAGCTATTCTTGGGCGTTGAATGTTGGGCAGGAGGCTGTGGGTTTTGATAATCAGCCTCAACTCTATGGTCGGAGGCATAAGCAAGCTGGCGAGGTGCTGTCGAGTTGTAGTACATCTAGCTATGTGGTGTTGCTTGTGAGATTTGGAGTGTTGGTCGTCTTATTGCTCGTAAAAGCTGGGTACACGTTGAATGTCTCGTTATTTCGTTTAAGTTGGGGAGTCCTGACTGCTTGTGACAAGAAATGATAAGTCATCGTTAAAGAGGGTCGTTCTCTGCATATGAGAAGGGTAGAGAGGTAATTACTGCTACCACGTCAGTTGAGTTAGCTTGAGGGTGGACTTTTGATCCCTCGGCATGAAGAAAATTACGTTGAAGGAGCCGTGGAACACTAGATGTACCTTCTGCTTTGCTTTCCCCAACCTTTTATTTCTTTTAGAGGCTGTCTACTTGGATTGTCTTTTCACCACTTCTCGCCATGATGTGAAATAATGAGGAATGTACAGGGTTTGTTGGTCCACATTTACTTTATTCAATGTTGGGGAATCATAATTTTTTTGGTCCAACTCTCGCTCGGCCGATGATCACACTTGATGAGATGATTGCAAAATATCTGTTTAACCATGTTAGTCACTCAGCATACAAGACTACTCACACGAAGGAATATCGGCTGCAACTTTTGTGATTTCAAAGACGAAAAAACAACGTCATGTCCCATGAATCACGGGTCAAATCTCACTTCTTGCTGGTTGCTAATGCTTTCCTGCACTTTAATTGTCTTTGTGGATTCAATACAAGAATAACTAGTAGGCCCATCGGCCATTTAGGAACGTATAGGGTAGGTTAGGTGTAAATCAACATGGCGGTAGCCTTAGAGAGAGAAAGCAAAAAAAACTGTGGCTTTCAGGTAAAACGCTCAAAAGGAAAAAAAAAAACAGTGGCGCAGTAAATCGGAGAGAGAGGGCCCGAGCAAGAGAAAGAAGTTCTACAATATTGGGAAAACAATACATGAAAAGACAAGGTACGATTCTTGCCGACAATGAGAAGTACATCACGATTGTAGGTACAAGCAAGTAGCCATGATAGGATTACGAGGTACAATACAATAGTTCGCGATGATGCGAATGAAAGACTATTGTTAGAAACAGTCCATGGCCGACTTCCATTATCGGACTGACATTTTCCGACGCACATCCCCTCGCAGCAGACTTCTCCGACGAAAGCACACAACACTAGTCCAAATTGAGCGTCCTAACGCCACCACTTCCGGATCGGCATGCAGGTAGTCCTATGTTGAGTACCTTTCGGTGACATCCCAGCCACTTCCACCCATGATGGCATTGTCATCATCGCAGCACCACACACTACACAGTCCCGTCTGTGAACCGAAACACAAGCAGTCCATTGTGCACCAAACATGTCCACGAACTACACAAGTCCACCACGAAGTCCTCCACAGAGTCTTTCTTCGTCGACTTCCACACAGCTACCCCACACGTGCCTTCACATCCCATGATGACCTCCTGATGGTCCCATCCATCGGTTGCGCCCTCTCGAGCGGACCAGCGAATGGTGGCCACCGCCATGTTTGTGCAAAGCTCGTCCAGCAACCAGTTAGTCAGTGAAAGAGAGAAAAAATTGGCGCTCCCTCCACTGCTTTCTGTAGTTTACAGGAAAAGAGTCTTTTCACCCTTTAACTGCAAACCTGCTGGCCAAGTAATGTTCAAACATTCAGTAGAAATTCCGGAATTGCGGTGATCAGGAGTACCTCTGGGTTCAAGAGGACTTTGGTTGCCTCACCACCTACTTTATCACGCATCGAACACTCTACCCCAATCCGTTCATTCAACCTAGTTCTCCAATCTATTTTTATAGACTGTGCCCTTAGACCGCAGCACTCACGTGTTGGAAAAGTGCATCTGGCCAAACGCCACTAGAGCGAGCGTACAGCTTTAACCAAACACGCTACATAGAGCTGGATTCGCACTGCCATCCCACATGCGGGTAGAGGTCACTACTGGGGGTTCTTCCACATTTAAAAAGAACTACCATCGTAGTCTACATGTCACTAAGCAAAGCGACCAGACGCCAAGAGTATAGCACTCCCATCCTGCGCTCATGGAATAAACCATTCCGTTTGGGATCGTGCTACAAGCCATCTGCCCCACCTCATACTGTAGTCATCTTACTGGCTTAGAAAAGACCAAAACAACTAAACAATGTGTTCACCACTGAACTGAATCACTACATGAAACCAAAATAATTCACATCAGTATCCTGGAAAGTCCTTCCAAACTGCCTTTATAAATTACTTCCCATCTGTGTGCCCCATCGTTGTTCGTAAGAACTCCGTCATGAGCCACACACGCGCATGTCTGCAAAGCCAATCCCTCGTTTTCACCTGATTTGCTCCGCATAAAATCCTTCAGAAATCCCCCTATTTTGAAATTTCAATCTGGATCGCTACCGCACATATTCCTGTTTGCACGATTATTAAGTTCTGCATACAGCGTATATGAGGATGCGATCTTCGTTTGTCGTTCTAGATTGTAAGTCTTCTTACATGCTGTACACTCTATTTCAGTCTACTGACAATTGGCAGGACAAAGCCCAATTTTGAACAAAAATTCGGTTTCAACCGTAACCACGGTCAATTACTCTTTTCCCATTTTCAAAACCCATTCTTTGGTCAGTTAATTCTAGTGATGCAGGTCTCGCTGCGTATTTGAATTTTCGGATCCAAATCACAAAACTTTTTCACCTTTTCAACCATCCAATTTCGTTTCTGTAACAATTCGTAATGCAAGTGTCCTCTGCGCGGCTACACGATTACAAGTTTTACTCTCACCATTCCCAAACATTCCTACAACATTGAACATTTTTACGTGTCCAAGTTTTAAGGAGGGGGGGGGGAATGCACGTTTGACAAATCTGCTTTTCTTTTGAATAATTTGCCACCGTACTTCCAATTCGTATTCCTAACAATCAGTTACGGTTCTAGAAACACACGGAATAAAAAAAAAAACCACTCTTCCTGGACACAGTATTGCTTCTTTTCCTTCCACGCGAGACGGGAAAAAAAATTGCCTCCAAGTCAAGTCTGCAACTTGCAAAAATTAGTTTACTCCATACGGACAAACTTTATAAATCGTCGGCCTTTCATTTACTCTAGTTTGTTGAATAGAAAACCAACCAACTTCGGACATAAGCGAAGTCTAGCTCAAACTTTTGCTCAATTTCCTAATATTTTGACGTAACAATCTTAGCTGAGACAATTAGTTCGAAACTGAATAAGTCTATTCCGAATTGGAACCTCTCCACTCAAGATGCCTCAAAATCTTCCCCATTTTCATTAACTAAGGCAGTATTTCTACTTTTCCTTAGCCCTGTGCCTGTTCGTGCGTTACTCAAGTCCAAGTTTCGCATTACTAAGCGCCGTGCAATAGGAGGTAACCTAACGTAATCGTGAGTCATGGGTCGACTCATAATTTCGCTTACCGTCAGAGTTATTTAGGCCTTATGTCGAATCAAATAAGTTTGTGGTAATTACTGACCACGCCAGTGTTGAATAGTTGAAGAAGGCCAAGGATCCAACAGGAAGATTGTCATGTTGGGCACTGCAGCCTGCTTGCTTTTATTTTACAGTCAAATACAAGAGCGGTGCTTCTAATTCTGTTGCTGACTGGTTCTCACGCTGTGCTCTCCCTACCATGGAAGGTATAATCGCTCCCGAGGAAAGTGATAGGTTACAAGTTGCACAAAATGAAGATGCAGTGTTGAAAAAATTTGTTCCCCCTTTTTTTTTCTTCTGCTCACCGCACTGAAGTATTTTTCGAATCGAGCCTTCTAATTTACTCGTTTCTACTTTACTTCCACTCTTAAATACTGTTATGGGTCAACAGAATTTATAATTCTTAAATTTACTTGTCTCCTAGCCTTAAACAATGAGTACAGTTAGCTCACTCTAGGCTGATCAACTTTCAATTTGTTCTTAAAAAGTGCACACTTTCACTGATTTAACTAGCAAATATATTCATAGTGTTAGGCTTAAGCAGTCCTACCACTCCATAATAAATGTCGTACTTTATTTTCCGAAGAAAAACGGTGATTTTTATTTTGGCGGTTTTTAGGCATAACCAAAAAATAAAAAATAGCGCTATTCGTGAAAGCAAGCAAGTTCACTAATAACTACCGAGTGCGGGTTTTCTCAGTCAAACTGGCATTGTTCGCCACTAAGAATGAAAAATTGGTAACCAAGGAAACAACCATGCAGGCAAGTTAGAATCCTTTAGTCACCCCCTAATTCGTAATTTTCCTTACAACGTGCGTTTTGGTCGGCCGCACACTGCAAGTCCAATCACTAATGTTTTACTTTAATTTCTGTTCCCTACAGAAACGAAAGTAGGTATCTTTATTTCGACCAGGACAAGTCAAAATAAAGATGCGGTTTTTCGTGGGAAATTGTGACAATGCATGCACTGGCTAGACTCCACGAAAATACCCCAAACTTGGATCGCTCATATGTTGGAACTAATCCCCGAAAAAAAACGTCGAACTCGAATCCCAATGACAAGGTCTCCACTATGAGTGCCAGAGATTTTTCATGCTTTTTTCCATCCCGAAGGTTTGGAAAACATGAATTTCCTATCCCGAAGGCTTAGGTAATCCCGGTAGGCCCCCAAAATATGTAAAGTCGCTAAGGAAGTGGACGGTTATTCACAAGGCACAATGCTCGATCTTAATTCACTCCTTACTGCATAGCTAGGGGACTATGCACATAGTGTTTACATATTAGGCTATCAGCAGAATTTATCCTTCTGCTGCACCTCGTAGGCAGGGACACAACCTTTCAGTTAGATCCCATTCAACAGCTAAGTCGAATCCGCGCTAAGACCCATGTTTTATACACGAAGAGAACAATGGGCTCTAGCCACAGGCTACTGGCGAACAGGTTCGATCCAGTTCCACCTGGGTTGCAGTGGACCTGTGTCGCCACCTGTCTGCTGGCACCTGTCCAATTCCTGAGTAAGCAGTGAATTGGAAGGAGGCAGGCAGCCATGTTTCAGGCAAGTTCACCACGAAGTGGAAGCTTCGTGAGTTGCACGTTGCCGTACGTGTCATCACGTTACAGACTAACAAAATTCTAGTCCCATTTCGTGTACCAACGTACTACAGAAACATTCAGAACTGACAGGTAAAGGAAAGGTAAGGAATGTTGGGGACAGAGGAACAAATACTCTGTCAGTTTCCTCACACTTTCTTCTAGAGTATGTTCTATTTTACCTTTCTCCAGACCTGAGGAAAATTCAGTACCGTGGAACGCGAAGCTCTTGCCGTTCTTTGGCCTGTGGAGTTATTTAGGCCTTATGTCGAATCACATAAGTTTGAGGTAATTACTGGCCATGCCAGTGTTGAATAGTTTAAGAAGGCTAAGGATCCAACAGGAAGATTGTCACGTTGGGCACTGCAGCTTGCTTGCTTCGATTTTAAGGTCAAATACAAGCGTGGTGCTTCTAATTCTGTTGCTTACTGCCTCTCACGCTATGCGCTCCCTACCATGGAAGTTATAATCGGAAGGTAGGGGCTGTCGTACAGTGTCTTACAATGCTTCTCTTGTATCGGGTGTGGTTGGCCGTACATTTAAGTCAAGGTTAGGCGAGTAGCGAATTTGTTTCAATCCCCCTGAATGCCCTCGTTCGATCATCGCTGCTCACATGGGTCTTGTTACTACACACTTTGGTGTCGCTAAAACTGTGCGAATCCTACAACAACACTGCACATGGTTTGGCATGGTTAAGGATGTGACATCTTTCATTCGGAAATGTGACAAGTGTCTAATGTGTAAGCCAAATCCTTTTTGTGTTAAGCGCCCCCCCCCCCCCCCACACACACACAGTTCATATGGCCATATCGATAATTGCAGTGATCTCTAATTGGTGGACCGGTTTGCCAGTTTGAATCCGAGTCACGTCACTTG
>JAHWFP010208098.1:7150-21134 GCA_023313725.1 Lithobius niger | reverse complement strand
GGCCGTTCTGGTCTGCTGCCCCTTGCCAGCAAAAATCACTGCATCACGTTTTCATTCCTCACTCCCTGCTCAACTGCGGTGGACCTGCGTCCCCCTCGACCTGCTAGCCACGCCTGTCTGAATCACAGCCTCAAGCCTCCACCCTTCGCTGCCGGCTGTGTCTCATTTTCAGCTTTGGCGACTTATCGAACCTTTGACTGTCACCACCCACTGTGCCACGCCAACATGTGACCTCTTTCGAATTTTCGTCCCTTTCAACCTACCAGCTAACTAGCAGTTCTTCAAGCCCAGCAGCCCTGCTTGCCTTCACCCATGCCTCCTCCCGTTCCTCCGTTCGGTGCTGGCAGGTCCTTCCCCATCGTCACTTCGACGTCCTTCATCTTCGACTGCTCCCGCTTGCTCCGGCCGCACTTCAGCATCGCCTCGACCATGCTGCCAACAACCTCCTTCGCCTTCGTTGTGTATGGAAACCAAGCTTTCTGTACCTCAGATCGGAAAGAAAGTCTCAAGTTTTCAACTGACTGAAGCTCCTCCAAGCTCTTACTGAAAGACAGCTAGTTCTTCTGCGTCCATGCGAAGTCTTCACCCTACATGAAGACGTCTCGCTTCATGGCTCTTGTCAACGTTCCTACGTAGTTCCACCAACAAGCCCATGACATTAGCCCATCGTAAATCCACAACTTCGCATCTTCATCCCACCTGCTCACCATCCTGAAACTAAACCGAAGCTCCAGTGAGTCCGTCGCTCTCTTCATGATCATCGACCGAATTGACATCATCACTAAGAACTCAACATGAATCTCCACTTGGAGGCCACTATCCTACGTGACAAGCCTCCTGCAGCAGTCTCTGATCTTGGTCTCTCCGTGACAACTACAGCCAACAAAGTGTCACCTTTCATCAACACGACACTAGCCACCAACACCACAACTCTTGCCGCCGACTGCCAGCAACACGCCAAAATTACAAGCTAAATGTCTGCTGCCTCCTACAGACTTGGTCAACAACTCAGCCAGTCACTCACCCATCACTTTTAACTACTGGAAACGTTTGCAGATCAGCCATCCAAACCTCGCGATGACCTCCACAGCTCCCCTGAACTGTCGTCATTCACTGTGAGCCTTCGCCGACTTTGTCAACTTCAACATAACATGTCAAGTTTTGGATGAATCCATCTGAAACTAGTTGTCACTGCCAGATGCATAGTCCGCACCCTCATGCACGTTGAAGCTGAAGGAGCCACCTGGAAACAAAAAACACCAGGGTTATTCCTTAGATCCGAGGACATGGTCAACTTCCCAGACCTTCCAAAGTATTTCATGTGTCATCCATCTCCACGACAAGACAAGAATAAGGACGACACCATCGGCGATTTATTGTCGCTTACTGATGTGTCGCCCTGCCTCCTTAAGCACTAACCAACAGGAACGAAGACCATCCACGAAGCAAGACCTCTCCCTGTTTCTTTTGGTGCCAAGTTTATGAAACTTTTTGGGGGAACCATTTCACAACCCGGGATAACCCGTCAAGGTGGTGCCCGCCGCCGCTATTGACGAGGTCAACTGTAAATGCAGAAATTTACAGGTAGTAGATAGTTTCGTGCCGGCAATTAGATAGCCCAATTTTTCCGGCAGTCAAAATTGGATTCTGTTGTCTTAACGAAAATATATACTACCTGTAAACCCACCCTGCCGTCCCTCTGAGTCACGACCATGAAGTATTGAGAGGAAAAAAAATGGCGGCCGACCTGGGCTGGAAGCTTTTTTTGGAGGGCTGCGCTCACGCACAGTTGGGTTGCGCAGCTGGCTGGATAGGAATAGAGAAAAACCTCAAGGGAGAAAGGAGCATTGCAAGAACTGAATACAGAAATGTACAGGTAGTATTTATTTTCAGTAAAGCAATAGAAACCTATTATGACTGCCAGAAAAATTTGGCTTTTTTTGAAATGCTGGCATTGGTGTCGGAAACAGAATCAGTATCGGCACTGGATGGAAAAAGTGGTACTGGTACAGCCTTAACCTTTTCCTTTTTATTTTTTTATTTTTATTTTGCAGACAGCAGTTGTTTGAATTTGATGCCAAAGCAGCCACCAAAGATGATGAAGTGTTCCACTTTGTAGCATACCTCCCAATTGACGGTCGTTTGTATGAATTGGATGGCCTAAAAGACGGGCCAGTCGATATTGGTAATGTGTTAAACAATACATCACTTTTCTACTGCTGTATGCAAGAAAGTTAATTACTGAGGCTGGACCTGTCAGCTTTTACCCTCCCAAGCCGATCATTAAAAGAACTGGCCGATACCAAATCCTGATAACCGATTGCAGTTCCCAATTAACCAAAAACTCTACCAGAGCACGTATTCAAAAAAAAATTACTATTGAAATCATTGTGTAAATAAACAAATCACAGCATAAGGCTGCAAAAAATAACATCTGTTGAATGTAGGCCCTGTTTGGTCACTTCTTTTCGCTAAATAAAAAAAAGTAATCTGGAGAGAAATTTGTAAGAGAGGTGTGCTCTCTTGTAAGAGAGGTGTGCTCTCTTGCATGTACATTATCCAGCAAGCATCAGGTGTGTAGACATTCACTACACCAATCTGAACAGAAATAAAAAAATAAAATAAAATTGTGGTGACCGGGTTACTTTTTGGACAAATAAAAAATCCCAAAAACCTAAACATTTTCGCCCGTGGCCTAAATGCATGTATTGGTTTCAAATAATATTGAGTGTGACAAAAGCCATTTTATGATGAAAACAGTTTTAAACTTTTAATGCAGAGCCTAAACCAGTTGGCACTGGCTCGGTGACAGTGAGCTGCTCCAGTGCAAACAGAAATAAAAAAAAAAATCGGTCGACGCTAAATATTACCAAACGTCTAAAAACGGACAAGTTCATGTTGTGTTGTTCACTCTGGCTGAATAATAATAAAAATTGAAAATACACATTACCAAAACATTTTGTCTGCTCAACTTGGTATTTTGAGCTTGGAATAACAGTGAATTTTCGGTGGCATCACTTGTTATTAGGGGTGTGTGAGTAGAATAATTTTAATTCGAGTCGAGCCGAGCCGAGTTTGCAACAGAAGAATCAAGTATCGAGCAGAGTTCGAGTATTTGATGAACACACTTATTTGGCAAGTTTCGTTTTTATTTGTTAGTGTAATAACAACTAAGATGCCGTTTAACGGACTGTGTGGGTCAATGTCAACAACTCGTTTTCCAGTTTTTAGGATAAAACTTTAAAATGGTTTAAGCTAGTGACTTTTAATTCACACCACTGGAAAGCTCTTGTCAAGATGATGAATTTGGTATATTTGGACGTCAAAAACGGTCAAAAATTGGCGAAGTTATGGCATTTTCACCGGATTCGAGTTTTCCGAGTATGAAAGCAAGCGACGAGCCGAGTTTGAGTACAAGTTGCATACTCGGCTCGGCTTGAATTTTTCGAGTATCGCACATCCCTACTTGTTATGGTTGTTGGCCCACAATCTTTCACCTTCTTCAGGCGTCTTGAGTAATGTCACTGACTTTTAATTTAACTTAGTTGACCATGTTGTGTTTTTTTCAAATTTCTACGCTGTTGCTTCCTCTTGGCTGCCTTGGCCCTCTTGATAGGCAAAAGGAAGCAACAGTGCGGACATTTAAAAAAACTACATAGCCAACTAGGTAGAAAGCTAGGTAGAAAGCCAGCAATTAAAAGCCTGAAGAAGGGTGAAGATTGCGGGCCAACAACTTCCACAGTTGACGCCACCAAAAGTTCGCTGCTACTCCGAACTTAAAGACCAAGTGGAGTAGACAAAAGCTTTTGGTAATGTGTATTTTCAATTTTAATAGTATCCTTTATTGCACGTAAAAGAAATTTTACGAATCACTTGGTCAATAGCGATGCATGTATCAATTTTAAATTTCTGTCAAATTCTGGGAGACTTGCATTGTGAATTAAATGGAGATTTTTTTAACACTAAACCCTCTGCAATCTATAACATTTTGCTTTGTAACTTCTAAACAGTAAGAGATAGCAATTCGGAGTTTAAACCGTTGGAAAGCTGGCTAAAAACATTTAAAACGGTGTATTCAAATATCTAAACTCTGTCGAAAATAAGTGAAAATATCTGCATTTGGCATATTACTGATATATCTGGCTTTTACTTGCTAATACTGTACCAATTTCTATGAATACTGCAAATTCGGTAAGATGGGGATTGGCCTTGCCTTATTAACTGCTGGTCTCCGATGCAAGGCCTCGCAGCACCTCATTTGCGACACCAATTTTGGTAATCGGTTTTACCGGCAATTCATTGGGTTCATTGGGTACATTAATTCATCTTCAAAATGGAGTGGTAACCTATTGATGTCATTTATGGTCTAGATCGGCAGCTAGTTGGAATTGTTGAGCTTAGTTGTAAATGTAGGACACTGCGAGTGTCAGCCTGTTTGTCAGTTGTGAAAATTTTAACTTGCCTCGACAAACTTGATGCATGAAAAAAAAAGCTGTTTATCAAACCTTTTTAAAAAATTTGCCAAACTCGTCAGACCCTGGACCCGACAAATTAGTTTGATACACAGGTTCATATGTTTAAAAATGATCAAATTTGTCACAATCTCAATCCAAATAACATGGGGGGGGGAGGGGGGGGTTGACAGATTTTATATAACAAGAAAAAAAGGCGCTCCTCCTTCCTGGTCCTCCTATGTTTCCAAAAAAAAAAACATTCCCCCCCCCCCCCCCCTTCCTCCGGGTGGGGGGGGGGGGGGGTGTATGGTCAGTATTTTTAAATATGCAGATGTAACCTTTGTATAAAAACTAAAAAAGCTTGTACATTCCAAGATCTGATAATTTTTTTATATTATTTGGTGTGTGTGAATTGTGCCAAATTCAGCAAGCTCAATTTTCACAGTGTCCATGACTGACCATCCTAGTGTTTTATTACGTTCGTAAAATAATTTATTGCAGCAAAAAATGTCAATCACACATGTTTTGAAATTTTGAACTGACTCATTAGTTTTCATCCATTTTCTGGAAAGCTTGTGTAAGTTTGTTAGATTTCAAGAGGTGATTCTCTTACGATGCAGGTCCAGTCACGAATGACAACGATTGGCTAGATGTTGTGAGGCCAGTCATTGAAGAAAGAATCCTCAAGTAAGTCCATTTGAATGTATTTTGGCATGTAAGAATAGAAGTCTTTGACTGAATCGTAAACAATAGCTTTTTTAATTCCCGTATTTAAGGAAAGTCGAAAAGTCCAGTTGACTCGTATTAACGCCCACCCCAGCTGTATCACTCCGATCTGACTTATGCGTGATACATCACAGATTTTAAATCCCGTAATCTGCATTTGTACAGCCTTCCTTTTTACGGTCCAATTTTTGTTACAGATACAGCAATGATGAAATCCATTTCAATCTGATGGGAATTGTTTCTGAACGAAAGATGACTTATCAAAGGAGGTTAGAGGAATTGGACAAGCAACTTCAGGTAAAAGAAAACAGGAGACAATCTTAAACCCTTTGTGGGCCGTAAACGTCATATGACGTCCTCAATAAAGGTCTCTGGGAGACCACGAACATCATATGACGTCTGTGTAATTCTCGTAATGGTTTTGTTGTCTGCTTAAGAATTTTTTTGTGTAATTTTTAAAAGCTTGTGTACTATTAACCTTACTACCAAAAATTATGTGCATTTGTTATCATTAAAACACAAAAAATTGCATATAAAAAGGTTCGTTACAAAATTTTTAACAATTTTATTAAGCGAACGACGTGAGTTCTTGTACTTATCACCAGGAAATTATGGCCTAGGATGGTTTATCTGCAGACAAATCGTGGCGCGCAGAGTTTTAAGTTCTCTGTTAAGCAGTAGTTGTTTTAATGAAATGCAGAAGAATTACAGACAGCAATTATTAGTAAGTCGCCCTCATGAATTGGTTTGAATATTTGTAGTAAGGATATTGGTAAAGTTCTGTAGTTGCATTCTGTAGCATTGTAACAAAGTTTTATTCACTTGCAACTCACCGGCAATGCACATTACTACGTACATGCTTCAGTTGGGTACCTAGTTAAGTGCTTACATTGTTTTACGATCGACTTCAATTCTTGAAACTTCTGTTCAAGAAAGCGTAGGAAAGTGTATATTTTTTTAATTGAGAAAAATTACAGATTTTTTGGTAACATACGTTTACTTCACCAGCCTGCACGTGAGCTCGGAAAAGCAGCTGGGGGGAAGGTTATACTTATTTTTTTAAATGTTATGGCAAAATCGGCCAATTATTCATATCACCATAATTTTGAAATCTGTAAGATTTCTGCTTTATGTGTAGATGTTTTTTCCCCCCTTTCATGGTCATTTAGTTATCACTGCTGGGTGGAGTGATGGTCACGTGCAGCACTGGCGGTTCATAAAACCGCATCGAGGTACCAAAGTTTTCAAAAAAAAATATTAGGGAGACGACGGAAACCTGCAATGGAGATCAAACACAAAGGTCTTTTTTAGTTATAGTTTTTGCAATTACGGCCTAAGACGAGATCTGGCACGTCTGGTAGTTGTCCAGAAGCTCGGACGAGTTCACAATTTGGACATTGATCGAAGCCCTTTAAACAACCCATTATTTTTATGCGTCTTACTTTCTTTGGATTTTAAAGTGTTCTGTAATTCTGTCAATACTTTGGCAAATTTGACGTCGTATCGACTTTTCAGTTGCAGCTGGTAAATTTACTGCAAAGCTGTGGGGGTCATCTCACAAGTCGAGCATTAACGTTGGATTCTTGGTAAGTCCTGCTGTTATAAGACAAGGAGATCCTCCAAACCAATCAGCAGCGGTAAATTCAGAAATTTGCCTTCGCAGAAGTTACCACTAGTTGTTGTGAAACGACGTACATCAGTGCTCTTACGCTAGTTGGATGCCAACTTCGCACCAATTATTGGTCTACAAGGGTTATCAAGCACTTTCCTAATTGGTTCATGCACTATAGGCAACAAAGAATTGGTGATCAGTTTATCACAAGGTGAACAAGTTTAATTTCATCTAAATTCATTGGTAAATTGATCAAGTCACTGCATTAACAAATGAGATCGTTTCTAATTCTTTGCGTCCGCCTATTTGATCGCTTAACTTTGCATTTTTAAATATTAAATTTGAAAGAAATTACGTCGTATCTCCACCCTCCTGCCTCACACTCTCGCTTCTACTAAGCACCTACTCTTTTTCCGCCCGGTGCAAAAGGTCGTCTTTTGGAAGTATTTCCGTCAGACGGCTGTTAGTTCAAAAAACAAGTTCGTTTTCTGCTTTGACTAGGTTGTAATGGGGCAAGGATGAATGTTGACTTTGTGAGACCACGAGGAAAAATATTAAAGAGGCATAACTTAGCAATAACTTGATGAGTTGCACTATAAAATAGCACCCCCATGGAGGCGAGTAGAGTGATGGATAGATAGTATGAGCGGGAGCACTACAGGACATTCCATTTTAGTGGCCAAGGGAGCGACCAGATAGTGCATTCCGGTGAAGAATTTTGATAACGTTGTCTCATGTGTAATGGGATACAACAAATTTTGGATATTGAATCATTGGATTGTTCTTCCACAACTGGATTGTATTTGAGCATGACTTACCGTCATTGGGAAAATGCGTTGGGCATGAAAAAAAGGGTTTATACGATAACCCATTGAAATGAAAAGCATGTCGTATCCAGCAAATATTAAGTAGCATGTGACATACTTCGATAAGTAGGCTTACTGAAGCTAAGAAAGTTAGGTGGCTCCAAAATGGTGGAGCCATTCAGATGTTGCCATTGCTCGCTGTCGTGAAACCTTATGTGGGAAACAATTCATAATTTCTAGAATGATATATGGAACTTGCACAGCGTGTAGATTAGTCAGTGAGGGAAAATAAGTGGCTGATATGTGATATAGAAGGGGACAGGATTACAAACTTGAATTTTTTACCCCCTTGCGTGCTCCGATACTATCAAAACTCAAAAGTGGAAACTCGAATTAGTATATTGGTTGTTACATATACTAACAATGGCATTAGTGGTTCTGACAGTGACGTTGCCTCCTCTAAGGGTGTGGTGTCATGCAAGGGAGGCTATCAAAATGTTGGCGAGTACTACCTACTTGTTGCATGTGTTGCTTCTGCAGAATGAGGTGCTAGCCCGCGTTACTGCCCCGTGCAATATGTCTGGTGTTTCCTTGCAGGAGATGTTTTGAGGCAAGCTCAGAAATGAATGCGGGGACTAAGGCAGCAGCGGTGATGCCGATGAAGCATGGTTTGTCCCTGTTATGTCCCTGATAAAAACGGGAGTAAGTGGCCACGGAGACGAGGTCCGGTTGATGTTGGTTAGTCCTTAAGGGGACTGATGGTCGCTGTGTCGTTTGCTCACAAAGATTGCTCATGTTTTGAGAAAGTGTGGTTTGTAAGTATGGCTTGTGTGGTTTCCCAAGGGAAGAAACAAAAAAAAAAAAGAAGGGGCTGGGGTAGATCTTCTGATTCAGCGACCAAATGGCCAGATGGGGCCTGTCGGCATGGCAGTCATTTGTGACATTTTGATTTACCGTATAAATTTGGATATACATACTGGGTAATGCCTGCTACGAATTGCGCTTAGTTTGGTTGGACCGGACAAAGCACTTGCCGCAAGCGAATGTGGCATTCGTGGCCGGGTAGTCATGCTTAGGGGTGTGCGATATTAATATTTTGGGTTCGATTCGATTTCGATCGATATTGGGAAAGAAAACCTCGATTTCGATTATTAGTCGATTTCGAAATTCAATTTTTTTCTTTTTCGATTAATTTTGATTTTCAACTTGTATCTTTATGGGCTAGCCTTTGAAAAAATTATCAAGTTTCAATTACTTCAATACGTGTGAAGTTGAAGATAAACTTCGAAATGTATATTCCTTTATTAGGCAAAACTACATTTTTGGATTGATACAAATTAAGCAAACAAACCCTCCTCCAGCGGGGGCCCCCCCCCCAAGAAGTTTCACTTTCTTGATATTTCTTGAGGTACCAACGAGTGTTCTTTTCGTTTATTACAGTAAACAATTTGTATTAGTAAAACATACGTACATTTCAGTTTAATGTTGTATGTATAGCCTATCACTTTTTTGAGCAGCACCTTCCTTAGGTTGTATTTAGTCAAATTAACTTCATACATTGTGAAAGTTTAGCAAATTATTGGGGTCTAAAACGAAATCATACTGTTGTAATTTTATGACATTTTTTAGGGCAATGCCTACAGTATTTCAGCAATGGTTAACATCTACCACACGTAGTTGCTACATAAAATGCAGCAAAAGCACAACACAGTGAAACAGTCTTCTGTATTTGTTTCTTGTAAGGGAGGAATGGAAACTCGACTTTCATCCATCTGACAGATCATCTCAAATAGCGTTGCAGTCAGTTAGGCTTAACAAACGAAATTACAAACTCAATTTTGGAAAGTGGAAACTCATTAAAACGACTGCTACTGTAGTAAACCACCACTGCAAAAATTTTGCAAGGATTGCTCCCACAGCCTAATCTTTGCAGTTTCCTATTATTTTCTAGGTTAGGTTTCTAGTTTCTTACCATACTATTGTAAATAAATGGAAATATAGTTTTTATTTTTTTTAAATCAACATTAATGGGCCTAGCTTTGAGGAAATGAAAATACTGCCTTGTCTACCTTACCTTTCGTTTGTTTCCTTTAATTTTTTTTATAGTTAATACCATACTAATGTAATACATGTAAGAAAATTCCATCTTTAATTAAAAAATTTTAACATTAAATGAATCAAAATTAATTCTGTAATCTTTATAAACATTGTAGCAGTTGATTGCAAGATGTTCGTTGCTAACTCCAGCAGCCATATTGCTTGTGAGAGGCCACTTCCGGTTTAGCTTTGGTGAACCAGATCACCCAGATTAGGTTTTTGAATACTACCGGAAGTAAACAATAGTGATCACGGTAGAGTTGAAAGCATGTAAACATTGGAATGTGGAAGCCGCAAAACGTTTTCCAGCATTAAATCATTAAAGTTAACATCTGTATTTACAATTTAGGTATGTTTTAGGTTTCCAACCACCAAAAATGGTTGGTTATAAACGTTTTTCTGTTCATTCTGGACATATTTTTTTGAGCTACAGCCACTGACATGCTCAAGTTATTCTTTATATTTTGTTTAAAACTGTCTATCATTGTTTTTTTTACGTTTTTGACTAAAGTTAATGTTTTATTTTATACTAATTTTTATTTTAAACTTAATTTAAGTGTATTTTATTGAAAAAAATTCAGAAAATCGAAAATAATTCGAAAATCGAATTTTTCGATTTTGATGTGGACTGAATCGATTCGATTTCGACAACGTAATAAAATCGAAATCGAATCGAAAGTTTCGATTTTCGCACAGTCCTAGTCATGCTAAAGGAGGACTGACACTGTGTCCTTGAGGAGGTTTTGGCTACTGTGTGTAGATCTGCTTTAGAAATTTTTGGCTGGTCTGGTTACGAACGATTACTGTAGAGAAGCAACTTGGTTGTTAGGCTGGATTTCTGAGTTAGTACTGCAGCGACTGCGAGTCTGTATCTCGACTCTTAGTGAGGAGTTTGTTTCGTGGGCGGCTCCCCACCCTGGATACTGCTGCGTAAGTTCAGTTCACTACTTCAGACAGTTGGACTTTAGGCTCCCTATCTGGTTAGGTAGTTATGCTGCTTCTAGTGTCCACGATGATCGAGCAAGTGAATTGGAAGTTGGAACGTGCCGACTTAGACTGGGGTGCATTTTCAGGAGTCGGATTCCAAGTTCGTATTCTGGACTAGTAACACATCTAGAGGTAGTTTGATTTTTGTGTGTTTTTCTTGCGTGGGGGCAAGCTGCTATTGGACATGGGTTGGTGCTAAAGTCAGGGATTCCCCGACTGCCTTTGTTTGTGAAATGTCGTATCATCAACTGACGTATGCCGAGATTCTGGCACGGTGGCTGTGCATAGTGCCTGTGTGCTGTAGGTGTTGAATTTGTCGGTTACATGTACATTCTGTGCGGATGGGCATTACGTTGGTCACTCGGGTTGGGAATGGGGTTGCTTGGTAGTCGTCATCGCCGGTTTTTCCTATTCGCTTTTGTAGTGGGAAGTAATGTCCCTTTTTCTGGCGGAGTTGAAGGTGGCAGTGTATGAGGGACGAGTTTTCCCTATTAGCTGCGGATAATTTATAAGGCTGGCCCCATGCCACATTTTAGAATCGCACCCCATTTGTTAACATAGTGAGAAGGATTTTATGAAGAAGAATTGGTAATTCTACTAGAGGACTTGTTCTTGCAGGAGAATTGAAGTTCTTAAAAGTAGAATTTGATGAAGCTGTGTTAACTTCGACTCCCTTCCACCTCCCTGGAACAATGTTAGCAGCCGTAAATAGAAGTCGTTAGTGTGTGTGAAAGAGTGAACATAAGGTCGCAAGGTTACATATGCAACAATTTTTTTGCGTAATTTAATATTTAACTCTGCAAAGTTAGACAGTAAAATGTGCCGACAGCAACGGAGGGTTCTCATTTGTAAACAGCTTTGTCGATTTTACTTGGAGAACACTTCTATGTGAGAACAAGTTCACGACAAGGGCAAAACGAATATGGCTAATTGATATTAAACAAGTTCACTGGTATAATTACAAATTTTGCAATGGTTTTATTGGCAGCTTGCTTGAATATTTACAAATATGTGCTGCTTCAGATAATGGGAAATAAAATAATTGTAGAGTAAGCTTGATTTTTTTTTTTTTTTTTTGGGGGGTTGGATAAAGTCTAGCGGAATGGACACAGACGTTATTCAACTTGAGATTAGTCGGCTCCAGTCACTAATAGCGGAAGAAGAGATAAAAATGAAACGGTACCAAGTGGAAAATATCCGAAGAAAACACAATTACATCCCTCTGATCATGGAGCTACTCAAGATCTTGGCTGAAACTGGACAGTTAGAGCCTATTCTTGAAAAGGTAAGAAAACAGATTTCACTGAAGAACTCAGAAAAAAAACTTTGAATTAATTTGTATAAGCCAGCTCAGATAAATGGTCATACCTAGTTCAGTTGAATTCTGCATGGAGTATTCTGAAGTAAGAAATGTGAGTGCATTCTTATCACAAGTGTGCCGTGCAATTTGATTCGCACATAATAAGTAAAGCATGCTGTGCCGAACTGGTTCGCAATTTTCTGCACCAGCTTGGCCACATTTCAAAATGCAGCCAGAGCGCTTCGGTATGGCTTAGCAGGGCACCACATACTTTATTTATTGTGAAATACAGCAGGTACCAAGCCGCACTACGAAATGTGCTTTATCGAAGTGGCGTCACAGGGTTTTTTTTTTAATAGCTCGGCTCACAGAGGTCTCGTGGCCAGTTTTTGAGCCCCGACCGTGTGACCTCCTGTGGGACTTAGCCATGGCTAAGTCCCACAGCAGATCAAACGGTCGGGGCTCAAAAACTGGCCGTGTAAACTTGATGAGACTCCAAAACAAAAACAAGAATAGTAAGAAGCCTGGTAGGCAGGGGGAACGGAAGTAGGAAGCTAGATGATTAAGAGGATACAGAGTTAATAGTAGGGATGCACCGATGTGTTCAAATGCCGATTCCGATGTTGAAAAAACATCGGCCGATATCCAATTCCGATAACTTGTGGTCCGATGTTTAAGAAAGTAAAACGAAACTAAGTTAAGAGTCAAAAATAATTCAGAGGATTTCAGAAATAAAATTTTCTGTAGGCCTAAAATTTAGCTCCCAGAAATTAGTTGTAAGCACATCTACCACAAAATGATTTATAATTTTTGGATTTTCGATGCCGATGTTCCGAAGACCGATGTAGCCAAAAAAAGGCCGATGTCCGATGCCAACATCGGTGCATCTCTAGTAAATAAGGCAAACCAATCGCATTTGTTTCCACCGATGCTGATCGTGTTTAAAACTTGTAGGAGTGCATTAAATACTGTAAAAGTATAGTCAGACTATTTTACGACGCCAATACAGTTTTCAGTACTTTTCCTCTGTGTTTTTTGATGACGAATGATATAAACAAGTTTTTCATAATTTTTTTTACAGCATAGTTGAATTAAAAGTGTTACCTGGCTTCCCCCCTCCCCCCCCCTTTCTAACTAATATTTACGATATATTATTTGAATATACACCAAACAAATCACTTAACTGTTCCACCATTACGCTTATTCTCAAAACTAAATACCAAACGGTATTTGTGAATTTTTGACTGCTTAGAAGTTAGATAGATGTAAGTTCCACACTTCCTACCGTGTTCATCAGGCATCCTGTGATCACGTTTTTGTGCTCTAGTTTACATTTTCTGTGTAATTATGATGTTTACAATTTGAATTGCACCCTGCTTAACAGGAATTGAATTTGAATTGAATTTGAATTTGAATTCGAATTGAATTGAATTTGAATTGAATTTGAATTTGCACCCTGCTAAAAGGAAGAAAACAGCATCACAGTCTACCCCGTGATCACTGGCCACAGTATTGCGTGGGAGGCACCCGGACCCTCATTGTCTCAAATTCAAAGCAAGATCGACATCTTTGCCGATTGGAATCTTTAGCTATCCAAGCTTACAAAAAAAGTGGTAGGATCTTTATGAATATTCAAGCACCGTCTACCCTGAACATCCAGTTTTTAATGCGTGATGAGCTTCACGAAGACCTCCTGACAAATTGGGATGCACGAGCTGACAACTCCCGGAGACTGCAAGCGCTTCGGAATTCAAATTGTCAAATGGCTTTTTTAAACACCATACCTATACAGAAAATATAAGGAAAACCAGTAAATGTCGATAACAGTGGTTCTGAAAAGTCATAATAAGAATGGAACTCGTACCTAAACCACCAGGTAGAACAGAGTTCAACTTGAATTTTCGGTTGAACTGTGAACCCCAACCCCATCCCCTTCCAATCCGTGAACTTCCAGAGCCCATCACACATCGATGCTCGACCAGAGAGCAAGGTTTGGCCTCCA
>JAHWFP010208097.1:0-24037 GCA_023313725.1 Lithobius niger | reverse complement strand
ATATTTTGTGTGGTTGGTTTTACAACTTGAAAAGAATTAATACATGTGATTGTATTTCTTGTGTTTGAAGATTTATTTTTTGTTTTAGAAGCGTTATCTTTGTTTTTGTGTAATTTCAATAGTGGTACTTCTTGGTCAAAGTATTTGGCAAAATTGTTACAAAGCATTTGTGTATTATTTTCTTTGAAATTTTTTCTTAAGTGCTTTGTATTTTTCTAAGTCCTTTACATTAGGAATTTTTGTTTTAGCAATTGTATTCCAAAGTTTATTTTTTTCGTTAATTATTTTCAATAGATCAGAGTTCATCCATTCCTGTCTTTGTTCATTTTTATTTTTATTTATTTTTACATTTCTATGAGACTTTGTGATAGTATTACTATTGTAAATATTTTTAACCACGGTTTCAATTTCATTGTAAATATCATTAGGTCTACTAAGTTTGTGTAAATAATTCCAGTTATAATTTTTAAGCTGTAAATTAACACCTTTGTGATTGAGTTGCTGATAATATGTACTTTTCTGTACCTGTTCTTTAGGCGAGTATTCTTCACACCAAATTTGAATTGCCGTGAAGTAATGATCCGCAATTTTTATTTTTATTACAAAGGAGTTATACAAAAAATGTTGAAGTTTGCTGTAAATTAGGTCGATACATGATGTTGTAATTCTGTTTTCTCTAAAATCAACTCTGGTGGGGGAATTTATATGTGTAGTAAGGCCTAAAGCTGCCATTGTATTTTCAAATCTTTCAATGTCATATTTTTCATTTGGATCTTGATGGCCTTCTAAAATGTTAAAGTTAAAATCTCCTAATAAAAGTATATTGTTATTTATATCAATATTTTTAACATATTCTTTAATCTTCCTAATGAAATGTTGTCTACTTGCAGAGGGTTTTTTATAAACAGTTATAATTTCAAATGTTTTGTTGTTAAATTCCAATATACTAGACATAATTTCATTTTCATCAATTTTTACCTTTTTACACACAACATTTTTAACTGTATTTTCGTTGAAAAACAACAGTATTCCTCCACCTCTTTTTTTCTCCCTGCAGTTTGCAAATTGAACATAATTTTTAATTTGGTAAAGAGCACTTTCGTTTTCTGTAATGTTTACTTCAGTAAGAGCAATCACATCCCATTGAATATTAGCGGTATAGAATTCTGCCAACCAGGAATCCCAGTGTAGCCTACAGCTACGAATATTTGTATGAATGCACTTAATATTTTTAAAGGTGGAGCAACAAAAAAGTGCCTCTAAATCGTCGAAATTTTCGCAAATGTCATTGATGTAGTTGTCATCAGTATTATTTACGTTTCTGTCGAATTTTTATTATTTATTTCTTGTTGTGATAATAATATATGCTTTATTGTACAAGTTGTTGTTGGTACAGGCACGAAGCTCCAAAGAACTTGTATGTGCAAGCAAGTAATACATTTTGTTATTTGTATATGTTAACTTATAATCATGCATCATACATTTTTACATATATTCCTCTTAAATTCCATATTCCATATATTAAATTCAGTACACTAATTTAGTTATCTAAAATTTGATATGGTAGTTTATTATTGGTCTAATATCCATTTTTTAATGATCTTGTCCACTTCATTATGATTATTCAGGTTCCGTAGGTGTTCTGGTAGTTTATTAAATTGATAAGGTATTTGGTATTTCATTTCACGTCTCCCATACGAATTATTCCACTTTGGTTCTATTAGCCATTTATTGTTACCTCTTACAGTTCTGTTGGTCTTAACTTTATATATGTTCTTAAAATAATTCTTTTTTATTATATTCCAAGTTAATGTTTGCTGTAAATTCAATATTTGAAACTTTTTGTATAAGTCTTTACTATGTGTTACTTTATTGTCTTTAAATAATGCTTTAATTGCCTTATTTGTAACTTTCTCAAGTTGTGCCATTATACTGTTAGTCGTTGTTCCGTACACTGTAATTCCATATTTGATGTTTGACATGATTAACGCATCAAAAACTATTTTTTTGTTTTTTTCATTAAGTATTCCGTTTAGTTTATACATTGTTGGTATCACACGTCTGGTTTTTAGAATGAGTTTATTTATATGTTCGTAAAATTTCCAGTGTTTTTCTAATTCTAATCCCAAATATATGGCTCTGTTACTTTTTTAATAGTTTTACATTTGCATTGTTTATTTTGTTTCTTACATATTTTATTGCACATTGTTATTTCACCAGTCACCTCATTCATATGTGACGAGTGTATTGGTAAATATACAGTTTTTTCTTCATTTAATATTAGCTCATTTTCTTGTAAATACACCTTTAAATTATCAAAATCTTCTTGTAAGTGTTTTAGCATTTTCCTATTTTCTGAATGTATTGATAATAAAAAAATGTCATCAGCATATAATGTTATAATAGTGTTACTTTGTAGAGCTGTTATATCGTTGATATATATTAGGAAGAGCAAAGGTCCTAGGACCGAGCCTTGCGGGACACCGTATTCCATTTTTTTCCAACTGCTTTTTTTATCTCCTATTTTAACACTACTTTGTCGTCCTGTCATATAATTATTGATTATATTATATATTTTCCCTCTTAACCCATGTTTATAGATTTTTTCTAGTACAATATTTTTGCTTAGAGTATCAAATGATTTGGTTAGGTCAATTAGTATTGCACCTACATATTTTCCTTCATTTAGTGCTCTGTTAATATTATTATTTATGATCTCTAATGCTTCAGTTGTTCCAATTCCTTTTCTATAACCTAATTGTTGTTTGTTTAGTATGTCATATTTATTAAGAAAATTTTCTATTTTGATATAAAAAATTTTTTTAACTATTTTATTGAGTACTGGTAGCAGTGATATAGGTCTGTAGTTATTAAAATCGTTCACATTACCTTTTTTGAATATTGGTCTTATTATTTGTTTCTTAAGGTTATCTGGCTATACCTCTGTTTTTATAATACTGTTTATTAATATTACCATGAATTCACTAGTTTTTTCTTTTGTTTCAGCAAAATGTTCCATTAGAAAACCTTCATGTCCACTTGATTTTTTAATTTGAATTTGGTTAATTATTGTTATGATTTCTTGTTTATTGGTTTATATTATTCCCATTGATTTATTGAAGTTATTTGTAGTTTTTTCTTTGGTTTTTGTTTTATTTTTGTTAATTGTGAATTTTTTCCTAAGGTTTGGTACTTGTAGTTCAAAATGTTCTGAAAATTTATTGCATACAATTTCTAAATTTCCTTTAAAGTTCTTTTTAATGAGTTCATCAATATTTTCTTTCTTATTTTCACTTTTTCCTATCAACTGGTTAATTTTATTCCAAACTTTTTTAACATCTTGTTCATTTGCAGTAAAAAAACATTCATAATAATTTTGCTTAGTCGTTTTGATTTTCCTCTGTAATTCCTTTTTAAGTTGTTTATAATGCTTGTTGTCTTCTGTTATATCATAGTTATTAGGATTTTTCTTCTGATTTTTAATAAAATTCCACAAGTTATTTTTTTCATTTATTAATTTTTCAAGTTCATGTGTCATCCATTCATTTCTCATTTTTTCCCCTGACTTCTGGCATGTTATCCTTGGTACGTAATTTTCCTTATAAATTTGTGTGATTACTTTTTCAATTTCCGTATAAATTTCATTTGGATCATTTAGTTTCTTTAATTTTTCCCAATTAGCTTTAGCTAGCTGTTTGATAATGTTTTTGTGTAGTAATTTATACTCCATAGTATTTTGTTCATTAGTTTTGTTTTCTTTTTTAATATTTTTTTTCCACATTTCAAGTGTTGTATAGTAATGGTCAGCCGGTTTTATTGTAATTACAGCACATTTACATTCAGTTTTGTTTAGCCTTGTGAATATTAAGTCTAAGCAAGATTTTGTTATTTTGTTGTTTCTGATTTCCTCCCTTGTTGGTGTGGTTATTTTTTGCTCATATTTAAAAGAAGCTATCAAATTTTCAAATTTTTGTATATCTTTTTTTTCGCTTTCATCTTGTGTTTCTTTTAGTGTGTTAAAGTTAAAGTCTCCTAAGAAGATTGTATTTATTTCCTTTTTATCTTCTTTTTTTTTAGAATTTTTTTCATTTCTGCAATGTAGCCTATTCTACTAGAGGAAGGTTGTCTATAGCCAATTATTAAATTGTATAGCTGGTCACATCTACTAAAAAATATATCTACTGCATCATTTACACCTACTTTTATGAAGGTGCAGTTTACATTACTGAATCTGTCTTTTTTAACAAAAATCATGATTCCTCCTCCACTTTGGTTTTTCCTGCACACTGCATACCTGTTATAGCCATTTAAAAAATAATTTGTTAATTCATTTTCCTTTATGTTAATTTCTGTTAAGGCAAGAACATCCCAGTCTACACCACTGTTCACCATGTCAATCTGAAATTTTTCCCAGTTTTTCCTGCAACTTCTTAGATTAACATGTATGCATTTAATTCGATTTGCATCACTGATAGTTTTGCAATCATCCTGTAATTGTGTGAAGTCTTCATACACCATGTTTTCACTTTCTTGTTCACTTTCCAGCTCCATTTGTGTTTGAAGAGCTTTCTTCTGCTGTTATCTTGTTTTTAATGCTTTCCAAGTCTTCTTCACTTTTTATTGTGTAAACTTGCTTGTCTTTTTCGTTCCTTCTTAAGTGTATTTTTCCTTCCTTAAACCATATGAATTTGAAGTGCTCTTTCGTTTCTTGTTTAGTCTTCCATAGTAAACTCTTGTAAAATGGGGTGACGTGCTCGTTTATATATATTTTGGTGTTGGTGCCTCTTTCAAAAATATCTTTGCTTGTTATTCTTCCTTTTTTTCCCTCCAGCCAGGCGTCTCTGTATTCTCTGCACTTGAACTGAATTAGTATGGATTCTGGTCTATTTCTATTTTTTGTAGGTAGCCTATGCATCTTGTCGATGTACCAGTCTTCAAATCTGCTTATCTGCAGGGCGTCCGCTAATCCTTGTACTGTTTGTAGTAAATTTTCATTTTGTATGCTGTCAACTCCATATATTTCTATATTTTTGTTTCTTGAGTATTGTTCTGCTTCATTCTGACTTTGTTGTAGCTCTTTTAGTGTTGTTTTTATTTCTGCTGCACTGTGAATTTCTTCTTTGTCAAGCGTCCCTATTCTTGCTTCAACTTTTTCTAGTCTTTTTGATAATTCTATATTTGCTAGTTTTATTTCTTCATTTTCTTTTTTCATTTCTTCGTATTTTTCGTCCATGAACTTCATTCCTTCCAGTATTTTCTCGTTATCCTTTTTCAAGTCAGCTAGAGTTTTTTCTATTCTTGCGATGGCTCGGTCCTTGTCTTTTGTCATTTCGTATAGCTTTTTTTCAATTCGTGCAATGCTTTGTGTTTGTTGGATTGTAGCTGTTTTTATTGCTTCTTCCGTTTTTTCGTAACATGCATTTTCTGTTTCATTATCGTCTTCATCATCAGTTTTTACGTCCTCCTTGTTGTTTTCTCCATCTTCAGTACTTTGTGAATTTGTTTTTCCTCTCCTGCATCTTTTACATTTCCATTCTTTTTTTTTCTTTCCCATTGCTTTAATTGTTGTAATAGCAAGACCTGCACATTCATAATGGTATTTGCCTTTGCATTCTGCGCAGGTAATAAAGTCTCCTTCATTTGTTTTAATAACATTCTCACAGTCTTGGCAGCGTGACATTTTTTTTCTTTAATTTTCCGAAAGCTCGATGACGTGATTTGTGATCTCCATTGTCTTGGTCGTTACGTCACGTATGTTTCTTGCACTCGAGTATTTTTTTTTTTTTTTAACGCCCGTCACTTCAAAACTTTGGAAAGGCAATCCTTAATAACTATGCGCCCGATTTTCGCTCTGTTTGTCACTGTGCAATCAACAAGTCGTCATCTTTAATGCTGCGTTGTTCATTTTCAGTATCTTTAGAGTTTTACGTGTTGATTGTCAATTTTAGGCCTCACCTTCGGGTCAGTCACTTGGCTCCACCCTCACTTCAAAACGCTCGTCGATTCAAAACTTTGGAGAAGCAATCCTCATCGAGTTTTCATCCAATTTTCGTTCTGATTTTCTTTGTGCACTCGCCAAGTCTTTATCTTTCATGATGCGTTGCTCATTTTCATCATTTTTAAAGTTTTGCACATTAGTTTGACGTTTTTCGGACTCACCTTCGAGTCAGACACTTGGCTCCGGCCGCCTGGTGGCGAATAATAATAATAATAATAATATAATAATATATAATAATATAATAATAATATAATATAATAATATAATAATAATAATAATAATATAATAATAATAATTTTATTTCACTTAGATACAGTAGTAACCCTCGAAACTGTTTATACAACAGTTTGTGTGAGTTTATAAAAGTAATAAAAAAATAAATAAAAAATAAATAAATAAATAAAAATAATAATAAATAAATAATAAATCACACCATAATACAACTTTCTCTCCCCATGTGGAGGATCACAGTGTAATCGATTTTTAAACATATAAGAGTAATAATTACAAATTTGGCCAATTCAACCATTCAACAAGACACAACAGAAGTAAATTGTAAACAATTTTAACGTTATTTACAAAAGCTTTAAATATTATTATTTTTTTAATTGTTAAGTAAATAGTCTTGTATTCTTAATTTAAATTGTTGTTTATTTACACAAGTTAATAATATTTTTGGAATATCATTAAAAATGTTAGGTATGAAATATTCTCGTTTTCTTTTACCGTATAAATTTTTCCAAGCCGGTAATTTAAAACTATCTTTCATAGTTCTTGTTTTGCTTAAACTGGAAGATCTTATTTTAAATCTATTATCAAAATAATATTTTATTAATATAACCAAAGTTTTAATTTGTCTTATTTTCATAATTTTATTTTGTTTAAAAAGTGTTTCTGTTTGTACTTCATTATTTTTATTCCCAAACAAAATTTTTATCAATTTGTTCTGTATTTTCTGCAATCTTTCCAATAAGTATTCTGATGCATGTCCATATATTTCAATACCGTATCTAATTACACTTGATACCCATGCATCAAAAACTATTTTCTTCTGTTTCTTATTTAAAATTTCTCTTAATTTATAGACTTTTGGGCATAATCTCCGTAATTTTTTTATTGTTTCAATTATATGATTTTTAAAAGACCAGTTTTTATCAATTTCAATTCCTAAATATTTCATTGTATGTTTTTTTTCTAATTTAACACATTTATCACTACAAGAAAAAAATTGATTTCCATATCCTAAGTTCTTGCAATTTCCATAATGTTTTATAATCCATTTATTTTTTTTTATTTTCATTTTAGGAACAGTAATATCCATTTGTATTGTTTTTTCTTTGCTTATGAATAGTTCATTTTCTATGTAGTAATCATTTATTACATTAAAGTCATGTTGCAAATTTTCTATCATTTCACAATAATTATTATTTATAGATATTAACGCTGTATCATCAGCAAACATAAAAATGTTGGTTTTCTCTATAATTTCTGCAATATCATTGGTGTAAATTAAATACAAAAGAGGGCCAAGTACTGAGCCTTGCGGTACCCCATATTTACTTAAAATAGAGTAGCTAATTTTGTCTTTTACTTGAACAACAGTTTTTCTATCCTGTAAATAGCTTTTTATTAAATTATAAATTTTTCCTCTTAAGCCTAAATTATAACATTTCCTTAATAAAATTTTCTTATCGAACGTATCAAAAGCCTTTTGTAAATCTATTAAAACAATTCCAACATATTTTCCATCATTTAATCCTGTTGTTATAAGATCATTAATTTCCGACAATAAATCATTTGTGCCCATTTTTTTTCTGTATCCAAATTGAGATGATGTTAAATTTTTACATTTATCAAAAAAATTCCATATTTTATTAACAAAAAATTTTTCCAAGATTTTATCAATTACAGACAACAGAGCAATAGGCCGATAGTTGTTTAAATCCTTTTTATTTCCCTTTTTATATACTGGTCTTATGATTTGAGTTTTTAACTGTTCTGGCCAAATTTCGTGTTTTATTATTGCATTTATTAACTTACATATTACTTTTGCAGTATTTTCTTTTGATTTTTTTATATGTTCAGTTTTTATTTTATCTAAACCCGTAGCATGAGTGTTATTTATTTCTGTTATAATATGTATTATTTCATTCTCAGTTGCCTCTTCCAAGTACATTGTTGGTTTTGTTACTTTCACATTATTAATTCTTTTTTTTGTTACTTCCTTTGAGAAGGTATCTTTTTTATATATTTCATGTTCATAGTTGTTTATTGTTCTTAACTTTGTCACTTGATTTGAAAAATTTGTATTAAATTCATTTACAACACCTTCCAAACATTCGCCATTAAATGCTTTTATAATTTCTTCATCAATTTGTTTTTTATTATTTTTTCAGTTAATTCATCAACAACTTCCCATATTGATTTTTTAGTTCCTTGAAGATTATTTATTTTATTTTGAAAGAATTGTTTTTTACATTCTTTAATTTTCTTGTCTATAATTTTTTTTCCCTTTTGTATTTTTCAAGTAAATCTTCATTTTTTAATCTTAAAGATTTTAATTCATTCCACATTCTGTTTTTTTCTATTTATGCACTCCACTAATTCTTCTGTGATCCATTCTTTTCTGATTTGTTTATTTTTAGTATTTTTATTAAATTTTCTTTTTTGTTTTCTCGTATTTTCTGAATAAATGTTATGAAATTTATTTACAATTTCATCATAAATTTTTTCTGGATCATCACATTCTTCCAAGAGATTCCAATTGATTTTATTTAATTCCTCTTCAATTTTGTCATTGTTCATCCTAAGAAAGAATTCATCTTCAACTTCATTGTTTGTTGTTTGTTTTCTTTTTTCACATTTTTGGTTCCATATCCAACACATTGTCCAATAGTGATCAGCAATTTTTTCAGTTAGGACGCCACCACTTGATTTACAATTTTTACTTTTTACATATATGTGATCTAAACATGAGGTCTGCAAAAATTTTTTTCCATTTTTTGAAGAAAATTCTTCCCTTGTTGGTGAGTTTATAAGACAATTTAAACCTAATTCTGCTAACATATTTTCGTAATAGTCTATGGACAATTGATCGTGATTATCATCATAGTCATCAATGTTTTCCAGTATATCTATATTCATGTCACCAATAAGAATCTGTTGTACACTATTTTCACCATTTTGCATTAAAATTTCTTTTAAAGTTTTTGTAAAAGCATTTTTATTTGAAGAAGGTTTTCTATATGTCACCACAATTTGTAAATTATAAATTCTATTTATATTATCATGTATTTTAATTTCTATAATGTTATTTTCATGTTGATCAATATTATTATAGGTTACAACACATTTTGATCTAACAAAAACCATCAAACCTCCTCCTCTAGATGTACTCTCTCTAGTAATTACCAATTTATCGTATCCATTTAAATTATAATAGTCAACCTCGTCGTTTTTTATATTAATTTCTGTTAGTACGATCACTTCCCAGTTTACCTTCATCTCCAGAATACTTTGTACAATAAAATCCCAGTTCAGTCTTAAAGATCTAACATTTATGTGCAACAATTTGACATTTTCATGATTCATAACATCTTCAGCAATTTGTGGTCTCACTTGTTCCTTATTTCTGAAAACCTTATTTACGTATTCGAAGGATTTTCCTTTTCTATTAGATCATTTTCATCGTGTACTGATTTGACTTCCTGTGTGTCAGAGTTTTTTCTCATCAGTATTTTTCCGTTCTTAAACCAAACGTATTTGTAATCGTTTTGAGCAGCAAAATTCTTTGTCATCCAGAAAATCTTCTTCATGTAAGGTGTCATATTTTCATTTAGGAAAACCCGCTTTCTGTTACCATTTCTGTACACGTTATCATTCGTAACTATTCTTTTCTTCTGTTCGAACCATCTGTTTCGACACTCTCTATGTTTAAACTGCACAATCAGAACACTTGGTTTTTCCTTATTTCTGTTTGGAATTCTATGTGCAATTTCTATTTCATTAGCATCATAAGGTATGTTAAAGTTCCTAGCTACATTTTCAACCACTTGTTCAATTTTTTCATCCTCAAGCCAATCTAACTGGCAGATTTCTAAATTTCTATTTCTATCATATTGTTCTTTATCAGTTACACTTTTTTGTATTTCTCCCATTTTTTTTCCCATAACACTGTATTTTACCTCTTCGTTTTCCAAATCTTGTATTTTCGTTTCAATGTCATATATTCTCTTTTTCAAGTCTTGGTTTTCTTGTTTTAAGTCTTTTTGTTCTTCACTCAAAAATTCAATCGTTTTTTTTGAAGTCTTCTAGTTCCATACCTTGTTTGTCAATTTTTTTAATAAGTAAATCAATTTTACTTTCCAATCTTTTCCTGTATTGTTTTTTTTTGCTGCTCAGTCTCTTCCTCCTCTTCTACAACTTCTTCTTTGTCTGATATTGTTTTATCATCTTCCTTTTTTTCAATGTCATCAATATTTTCATTTGAATCTGACAGTGTTCTGGCATGCCTACATTTTTGTTTGCATTTCCACTGGGCCTTTTTTTCTTCATTCATTGCCTTCCAGGTGTTTTGTTTCAGGCCTGCACATTTGTAACAGTGTGTTAAATTGCAAGTACCACATGTTACCCAGTCACCTTGGTTCCCTAATTTGCCTTCGCAGTTTCCTTGGCATCTTGACATGATTGTTAGATCTGAGTTTTAATTTTTTATGGGTTTGTGATAATTATAATAATTATAATATTAATAATAATATTAAAAATTTAACCACAAATGTGGTAAGGTAATTGAAGGGGGCATAGCCCACTAACACCAACCCTATGCTATGTAATTAAAACATGTCAAGATGAAAATTTAAAACCCAGATACTAGCTAAAAAGACACACAGAGAAACCTAAAATGTTAAGTGTTTAAAAAAAGGCATGAAGCAAATTAAAAAAACAAAGATGTGAAAAACATCACTCCGTGGGGCAATTCCTAGTTGAGACAGTTTCTTTTAAGAAACCTTGCAAGTGGTTGTTCATCTAAATGGTGTCGAATGCCACCAACAGAGGACGATGTAACCAGAGCATATGGTAGAAAGTTCCAAGCTCCTATTACACGTGATGCAAAGAAGAATTTTTTACAATCTGTGTACGAGGTTGGCATACGAAGTTTAAGTGAATGGCCCCGCATTGCACGGTATTCTGCAAAAGTAAAAAAAGGCACATCGATTGTAAGTAGCCCATGAAGGATTTTGTGTCAGAACAAGGAAAGATTTGTGTCTCCTAAGTTCAAGTGGTTCAAGGCACGCTAAAGCCAGCCTGGCAATTGAAGAGTGACTACGAAACCCCGTAAGGCAGCGGGTAAAGCGACGCTGAACCCCCTCCAGCCGGTCTATGTCCTGTAGGAGATGGGGTGACCAGACTGGGCTTGCGTACTCCAGGATCGTCCGAACGAAAGCCTTGTAAGCCCAGACCTAATGCAGGTTGATGTAAAAAGTCCTTTTAACGATCGCCAGCCTATGGTAGGCCATTGCCGTGATCATGTGGCAGTCGCTAGTAGACTTTAAGTCGGAGGTGAACCAGACTCCTAAGTTTATATGTTAATAAAGATTCTGTTTGGAGAACCAAATTTGAAAAAAAAAACAGAAACTCTATTTAAGGAGAATAAAATTATGAAGATAAAAGAGCCAAAAAATTGTTATTTTGACAAAGTATTTTCTTAATAATAAAACAAAGTTCTAATAAATTATAAAACTGAACCCAGAGCAGGAAAAATAGTTATAAATTGCCAATATGTAAAAATAATTATGGAAAAAAGAAAAAGGGATTACTTTATACCAGACTTGTTCAATGGAGTACCAAAGGAAATAATGAAGTGTATGAATAAGTATGAATTTTTTAAAAATGCAAACTTATATACTGGAAAATAGAGATAAGCATACATATAAATTAGGAAGAAAGATTATTGAATTGTTAGTGTAAAAATGAATGTGAATTGTTATTAATACATGTACAGTCATTGTTGTGATAATGAGAACTTGTTGTTAAGACTGATGACTTACGAAACTCATGCAAGCTTTTTAATTAAGGCTTCAAGGGTTACAGTAATACTGTAATTATATGGAATAAAATTATTATTATTATTACATTCGGAACCTTGTACTTTCACAACTCCATGTGACTGCCCAACTCTGAACCAAGTCTCGAACCTCAAATATCTTGGAGTTTTTATTGATGACACTGGAAGTTCTATCACCACAACGAAAGAATTATACGTACAATTATTAACCCTTCACTTTTATGGTACGGCACCTACTTGACAAAAATTGCAAATCGAGTCTTTTTGATGCCTGGATTACCTCATGTGTTCACTACGCATGTTCTATTTTTAGATCAACTTCGAGTTGTCATATAATCCAACTACAGAAAATTTTAAATAAAGCAGCTAAAGCAAATATAATAATGAGAAATAATACAAATGAGAATAATATAATCACAAATACAAATGATACAAATGAGAAATCTACACAGGAAATTTTTTCTGAAAATAGGCTATTAACTTTTAAGAACCTTTATATGCTTTCAATTGTGACTAACAATTTTTATGATGTAACTTATCAAACTAAAATTTTAAGACATTTAATGAATAATAATGCATAGCTAAAAATGACAAATTGGAGAAACTGATCGTATGGGAAAAGATGCCTGCATTTTTTATTCCTAGTAAACTAAATGAAATTCCACAAAAAATCAGGAACATGAAAAAATTTATTAAAGAATGGTTAAAAAATTACTAATTTATAAAGGTTGTGTAAATAACTATAGTTTTATGTCGAAAACCTCTTTAATTAGTTAATTCATTTTTATTTTTGTTTTTTGTTTCTTAAGTCCACGGGTAATAAATTGAACGTGTATAGCGCAACGTAATGTTGACCGCTCTTGCCGTAACTGTTTTTCCAGAATGAGACTTTAAGCCACTCAGTTGTTTTACAAATGGATCTGTTTTTTTTCTTCTTTTTTTTTGTCTGCACGTAAAGTAGTTCTTCTTTATTATGCAATTCAGAACCAATTACTTACAAGTCATATTTGTAAATCTATTTACCAGTTGAAGTCTCCAATTTTTTTTGCCAAAGAGTGCATTCACTGCTTTGGCAAAGAACTTTTTGAAATTTACTCATAAGTCCATTTCATTATTAATAAAAACCTAAAAAAACCTAAAAATTCGTATAAAAAAGTTAATCCACATCTCAACGCACTACTTAAACCTACTGTATAAAATATTCTTATAATTATCAGTAATATAAATATACAAAAAACATGGGGACATGACGGATTGATTATGGATTATTTTTTTCAAACTAAAGAGCAAACAACCAACTTTATGCACATTTTGATCTCACATCAATTACAGACCAATCGCCTTGCTTCAAGTACTAAACAGATTTATTGAGAAATTTTTTTTGTCCACAGAATAATGAATTAGGAATAAAATCGTAAATAAACAACAGTTTGGATTTCAGCAACATAAAGGCACCATCATTGCACTAAAATACATTAAAAACAACATCAACTGAGCTTTGCATGTAGAGAAGCATGTTGGAGCTATTTTCATAGGCCTAAAAAAGGTTTCATGTTCTTGATAAAGAAATTCTCTTTGGAAATTGTGTAAGTATGTGTAAGTATGTAAATATCTTGATAAACTATCTTACAAACAAAACTAGCATTGTAAAAATAGACAACACTTAGAGCACATGGAGGGAATTTGAATATGGAGTATCACATGGAGTACCACTCGGACCGATACTTTTTTGATCTACGTAAACTATATAGCTGACTATAGATTTACTGGTTTGTTAACTTTGTATGCGGATGACGTTTAATTTTAATAAAGAAATTATGACACAAAACTTACAAAATGACTTTGAAAATAAATTACTATTTTACTGAAAATAAACTTTATATCGGTACAGAAAAAATATTCTTTTTGCATATAAAGACTTCACATGTAATCCAAAAGCACTGTTCTATATATCTGCATAACATCGGCTGCTAAAAAAACAATATCTGCATATGCAAAAAATTAAACCAAACCACAAACACAAAGTACCTTGGCCTTGAAAATGATCATAATTGGATATTTTACGATCATATTGAAACTTAAATATGAAATATCAGACAAATAACTGCAACGCTATTATATGATCAAGGATTATATAAAGAAAACTGTAAAGGAAACTCTGTATGAAGCTTGATTTCTATCCAAAGTAAGATATGAATGCAACGTCTTTGAATCAACTTCAACCAATTTAATTGAGAGGCTTCAAAGAACCATTGACAGAGCAGTAAAAGTGCTGTTTGACAAAAGAAACGGAAAAACTACAAAGGACACTTATCTTGAAAACGATTTATTCAACTTTCAGCAACTTTACAAGTATATAATTATCACGACCCCACCTATAAAACCTTTAACGTAAGACCCTCAAGAACTAGTCCGGTTGCCAAATGCTGATTTCTGGCCTAACCTGAAAATACTGTCTGCACAAAATGTTTTTGCGCATAGATGTTCTACAATATGTCCCTACTCCAAAACGTAATGATGCCACCTTAGCACCCTTGGGGAATTAAAGCTAGCGTCCAAAATGGTGACAACAAAACGGTTTTTTGCTTCTAGCGTCTAAACCGTTCATCCGATTGAAATTTAACCGTTACCAATTATGTTTAGAATAAAATTTCCTTAAACAAAGTTTCTATTCATATATTTGGTATAATTAATCCTTCTTTCCGAAATATGATATTTAAGTTAGTTTAGGCTGTTAACGCACGTTACATATACAATTCCGGACTTTAAACAGCTGCAGTACCCGTTCTAATTCGAATAAATATACATGATAATTCGGATAATTGGACGTGATTAGGCTTAGATGAAAGGTGAAGACGTATTTTTCTACAAAGGTAATTAAAGCGATTTATATTAATTAGGAGCTAAGCTATGACAGTCAGTTTACATATGCAGTAGCACTGTGCTTTTTACTCTATTTTACCACATGTTCAATCTTTAAACTGCTGCACCACCCGTTCTAGTTCGGATAAATGGAGGTGATTAGGCTTAGATGAAAGATGAAGATGTACATTTTCCTAAAAGGGTAATTAAAACGATTTATATTAATTAGGGGCTAAGCTAGTTTACCTACCTTGTAGTGCTTTTCGTCATATTTTACCACAAGTTCCATCTTTAAACTGCTGCACTACCCGTTCTAATTCGGATAAATGGACATGATTAGGCTTTGACAAATTCCAGCAAGGGTAATTAAAATGATTTATATCAATTAGGTATAAGCTACGATAGTTTTTTCTATACTGTAACGCTGTGCATTTTGCGCTATTTTACCACAAGTTTCTTCTTTAAACTGCTGTAGCTTAACTACTAATTAATAAAAAATAGTTTTAATTGCCTTTGTTGGAAAATATACATCTTAATCTTTCATCTAAGCCTAATCACGTCCATTTATTTGAATTAGAACGGGTGGTGCCACAGTTTAAAGTTGGAACGTGTGGTACAACAGAGCAAAAAGCACAGTGGTACGACGTATGTAACCTTGCGTAGCTTAGCTCCTAATTAATATAAATCGCTTTATTAACTCTTGTTGGAAAATATACATCTTCATCTTTCATCTAAGCCTAATCACGTCCAATTATCCGAATTAGAACAGGTACTGCAGCTGTTTAAAGTCAGGAATTGTACACGTGACGTGTTAACGTCCTAGAATAAATTAAATAACGAATTTCGGCAAGAAAGATTAATTTTATAAAATATATAAATAGTAGCTTTTTTGAAGGAAACTTTATTCTAAACATAATTGGCAACCGATTAATTTTCAATCGGATGAACGGATTAGAAGCTAGAAGCAAAAAAACGTTTTTCCTCACCATTTTTTGACGCCGTCTTGAATTCCCCAAGGGTGGCAAGGTGGCATCATTATGTTTTGAATTACGGACATATTGTAGAACATCTCTGTGCAAAAACATTTTGTGCATATTGTTCTTTTGGGTTTTTGTGCCAGCTGCCGGACTAAGCCAACATTGCATGGATGGTTGCAGACTCCACATTGGAGAAATTAATATGGTAAAAGAGTCATGTTTTATATTATTCCATCCTTATTCAAAGAAATCCCATCCTGTTTAAGAAATATTACCATTGCTAATAAAATGAAAAGTATGTAAACACCTGGATACTGGGTATTACCTAAATGTAATGTCATTGTACTTACTTCATATAACAATTTACCGTTTGTATATATCTTTTATTGTTAAATTAATGATGATAGTTTAATTTAGTATTTACTAATTAGACTAATTACACCAATATCTCAGATGTAAAGATATGTCAAATTTTATGTTACTCATATGTGTTGTTTGTATTGTCTCAGTGCACATACAAGCTCTAGCAGTCTCGTACATTGTCTTGTTTACTAAATAAAATTATTATTATTATTATACCACGGCTGTGACATCACGCTAACTCAACGCAATGCTAAATTTCCGTAGGTTATATTTCGTTAACCGTGACCGGAAGTATGCGTCATCGAAAAGAGTGTGGGTTACCAAGTTACCCACACTTTTGGTGATAACCCACACTTTTGCCAATAACCCATACTTTTGACACGTCCGGATCACACGACCGGGATTGACATGCCAAACCAAATACAGCATGCAAAAAAGCAACGCAGAAAAAACGTATTGTCCCGAATGAAATCATATCCATGCTCTCACATTTCTGGCCCATACCTAAGCTTATTCACTCCGTGTAACTCACTCCTATGTCCACAAACTAAAATGGAATGACCTACATTCATACCGATACCCTGTTACCGTATTTTTAAACAATTCTCAAACTACAAACACACAAAATGTATTACATACCTTGCCAGAATGTGTCATTCTATCCCATGCTGCCTCTCGAAGTTTTTTCACTCCAAGAAGGCTTGAAAACACGAGCGAGCTTACTAGAGTGAAATATGGCATCTGTCACCTTCCCACCCACTCCACCTCCTGCCTCCAGAAACTTGACCCAAAGGACTCGTTCCTCTACCACCCACTTCCCCCTAAAATGGAATGACATTCATTCATAGCAACATACTGATTGATTACCTTGTTTCTTGAAGCATGAATCAATATTCACAAAACACAAACACGTTTCAATTAAATACGAGTTTTCTTTACGTCCCAACCGTGGTATAACTGCACTGCACTGTGACTGAGGTTGGCGCTAATGACCAAGCTGTCGACGCGCCATTAAGCCTCATTCCCCCCCCCCGTGCTATAAATCATTTAATGGTGAGAAACAAGCAATTATCGATTTTTAATCCACGGCTGTGATTACTATCCTGGCTCTCATATGCAAATAAGTCTAGGCCTACACCCTGGACCTATTTGCATACTTGAATAGAATAGAATATACAACATAACGGTGCAAGAAAAAGCCATGAACACCCCCCCCATCCTACCAACCCACTCCCCACACACAAACACCCAAACCAAGGACCATCCGCCAGCAAAAGCCTAACCAAGAAAAAGTCAAGCCGACTTTTGAAAGAATCAAGCGAAGTGGAAAGAACAACTGAAATCAAGCGTGGTGAGGAGTCTGACCACGTACCAAATTTTGTGGTTCTGTGTTATAGTCGTTAATAGGTTAGGTTGTGTTAGTGGCCTTGGCTAATTTCACCTCTTAATGACTATTGTAGTTCTGTTGTGTTGTTACTGATGTTATCACTTAGGTTAGGTTAGGTTAGTTGCCATGGTTCCAATTTTACTGGGCAGGCAAAGGAAGTTTCACCATACAATAACCATTGTAGTTCTGCCATGTAGTTGTCATTGATGCTAACTCTAAAGAATCGGCCTATTGGCCGAGCCACTATAACAAGTCTATTAGTACTAAAAAACGCTTACGCATACAATACGGCTGTAAGCCTTAAAAAACTTAAAGCCCTAAACGAATAGATATTAGAAAAAGACATGTAAACCATCAGCGTCACACTAATACGTGTAAAAGAATTTCCAGCGACCCAAAGCTTCTTTTACTCGTATTAGTGCGACGCTGATGGCTTACATGTCTTTTTCTAATATCTGTTCCTTTAGGGCTTTAAGTTTTTTAAGGCTTACATCCGTATTGTACGCTTAAGCATTTTTTAATACTAATATTTAAAGCAAGAATAACACAGGAAAGAATACAGTAATCACCTTAAAATTACTGTTATAAAAGAGCCTTTTTAATATTCTATTTTAAGAGCTATAAAAATTGAAAATCGGTTCTTTGATTCGATCTCTAGGTGAGAGCAAAATCTCTCCAACAAGAAGAAGAACAATAATTGTATCACATTCAAATAGTGTTCAAAAGGCCATAGGCCTTCTTCATACCTATGTTTAAAGCTGTAAAACTTGAGTATTGGTTTATTGGTACGATCTTTAGGTGTAGGACAGCTGTTACGGGCCAGAATTTCGGATTATCATGAACATTCAGCTAAAACCCATGAAATTTGATAGACAAGTCAATTCTTAGCTTATAAATCGAGCTAGCTATGGAATCTCTCGAGATACCCCCTAAGGCCCCTTTCTGTCCAACTACCATACTGTATGAAGTTATTGACCAACAAATTCTTGCTGATCGTGAAAACGTGGATCGGTACACAAGTCATTCTTAGCAGCACAAATCGAACTAAAATTTGTTGATCATCAATCTCATGGAGTGGACGCAAGGAAGCACTTGATGTGTGTTTATCTCATGGGATTCCGTATGTAGTTCGATTTCTTTTCTACTACTACAGTGCATGCTTTAGTACGTTCAGCAAGAATTTTGTTGGTCATTGATGCTTTATGGGGTGCACAAGTGGGGGAAGGGGATGTTGGGTAGGTTTTGGTGGTATTTCATGGAGATTCATGGCTGGTTCAATTTCTACTGCTAGGAATGATTGGTGTACCAAAATGCATGTTTTCAGTACAATCAACAAGAATTTTACGGGTATCAACCTCATGGAGCGGGAATAGGGGGAAGCACTAAGGGGCCTTAGAGGATTTCGTGGAAGTTCCATAGCTATAATATGATTTCTACTGCTAACAATGACTGTGTACCAAATTTCATTCTTAGCATTATCTGCAAGAATTTGTTGGTCAGGCCTCATTAGGGGGACCGTTGTGGTGCCTTGTAGATTATCTTAGTTCATAGTTAGGTCAATTTGTACTACTATGAATGACTTGTGTACCATATTTCATGTTTTTAGCTCGATCTGCAGTAATTTGTTGGTGAAGCTACAGGGAAGAGGGGAGTAGAGCCTCGGGGGGGGGGGGGGGGCTGGGGGGTATTTCATGGGGGTTCCATGGCTGGTTCGATGTGTACTGCTAAGAATGACTTGTGCACCAAAATTCAAGCTTTCAGTTGGGTTTGTAAAAAATTGTGGGTCAAGGCTCAGTGAGGGGACACAGGGTGGCGCTGGGAACCCTTTGGGGTATTTCTTGAGGATTCCGTGGCTGATTCGATGTAAGCTGCTAAGAATGACTTGTGCACCAAATTTCATGTTTTTAGCTTGATCTGTAGGAAAAGCTTTTAGCTGGGGCTGTTTGTTGCCCAAGCCCCTGGGAGGTGGCACAGGGAGGATGCTGGGAAGGGGGCACAGAAGGCACTAGAGGGAATTTCATGTGGGGCCCATGGCTGGTTCGATTGTTACTGTTAAGAAAGAATTGTCGACCAAATTTCATGTTTTTAGCTCGATTTGTTAAAATGTGTTACTCCACTTAATGATTTCTGCCTAGTGCTCTATAATAATAATTGCTCTGCAGACGAGAATACTGCAGTCACATCAAATCGTGTTCAAAAGATCCTGGTAGTTGTTATTACCTACATTTTAATTTATACAAATTGAAAATCGGTTCATTGGTTCGATCTCTAGGTGAGTGCAAAAGTTCTAGCCCATTTATCTTTCCGTCTCAAGAATATTGTAGGTACATTAAAATACCTTGCGAAAGGCTCTAGGCCTTGGCCATACCTACGTTTTAAGCTATAGAACTTGAAAATCGGTTCAGTGGTTCGATCTCCACGTGAGGGCAGAGTCTCAACAACAACATTAATGATTTTTGCCCAGTGCTCTACAATAATAATTGCTCTGCCGACGAGAATACTGCAGTCACATCTAAATCGTTTTCAAAAGGCCCTGGTCAATGTTAATACCTACATTTTAAGTTATACAAATTGAAATTCGGTTCATTGGTTTGATCTCTAGGTGAGAGCAAAAGTTCTAGCTTTCCGTGTCAAGAATACATTAAAATACCTTGCGAAAGGCTCTAAGCCTTTGCCATACCTACGTTTTAAGCTATAGAACTTGAAAATCGGTTCAGTGGTTCGATCTCCACGTGAGGGCAGAGTATCCACAACAACATTAATGATTTCTGCCGAGTGCTCTACAATAATAATTGCTCTGCCGAGAATACTGCAGCCACATCGAAATCGTACTCAAAAGGCCCTGGGGGCTTAGTCTGGACTTGATCGTTTTCAAAACGTAAGCTTTTTCGTCAAAAACGCATAGAAATCTTCGCTTAAAACCTAAGTTCACCAAAAGTGGAAGTCTTAAAACATATCGTAAGCCGAATTCCATCGGGTTTACCAATTTGTAAGAGATATTTCGCATCCTCTGCTGACGCTGGGTTTGAGGTGTCGTTTTGGCATTTCGAATCGCCTTTTAGTGTTAACGAAGAGAAAACAATGGCAGCTTATTCTCTCGCTTCGCTGATAACAACCATCGTAATCTTCGCATATTTACAATTCGGGTAGCTATGTCGAACAAATTACAGCGCTTAGAAGTCAGGTAATCATTCAAGAACTTGTGGAAAATATCGGACTATTATTTCATGCGATAACTATTTATTTGTCAACTCGACAAACACGGAGAGTCATTGTCAGGCTTAAGCCATTACTGGGTATTCGACTGTCATTTCACGGTAATGCCGGTTGAAGCAAGCCGGTCCCTGCTACGCCGCGTCGGCTTGCCTAGCTCCAATTTTCCCGGTAGGAAGACTGCTTGGTGAATGCATGGTCACATTGCGTAGCAATGGTGATAAAGAGAAATGTATTTAAGCTACACGTTAAATAAAGACAAAGTGTTTATTTAAATTCAATCTACGATCACTAAAAAGATAGAAAGCCTAAGGCAATTTTGTTGCAGAAGAAAATTCTAAATCGGCCGGTCGTTAATGAGCCATACCATAAAAGTATTTTATTTACCTTTAGGCTATACCCACGCTCTACTGACTCGGCTAAAAATAAGTAGCCGTCAAGCCATCAAGTAGCCGTCATGGTACGAAGTCACTCACTCCTTATACATTTTATATTTTTGAATAAAGAATGGTTTCACCCCACCCCACAAGTTGCGAGACATTTTTTTCACCGCACCTCCCCCCAGTGCTGCCCTGAGGGGGGATCAGTGAGGAGCAACTCCTCACTGACATTTTAGAGGAGGGGGAGGAGATATCAATACATTTATTATGTAACAGCTACAACAACACATCACCAGTCACCACAACACAACCTGTCAACAACACAGCACATCAATTTAGAAAAATATTTAAAAAAATATGTTTTAGTTTATAATTTTATGCACGGTTAAATATTGATTGAAAACAAAACAGAACAGTAGTCAGAAATACGGGAAGTACCAATTTTAAACTGGGTGGGGGGCGCGTTTGATGTGGGGGGGGGGCGAATCCCCCCTAGATCGGGGGGGGGGGGATAGGCATCACAGCCTCCTCCATTTCCCCAGTTCTACAAAAAGCGTCATTTCCACAACAGGGTTAAGCCTACTAGCATCCGAATTTGCGGGGGGAAGGGGGTGGTCAGAATGAACGTTGTCATATTCCATTCGTCATAGTTTTAAAGAAGGTGGAAAAGGGACGAAAAGAACTTCGCTTTTGCCCCCCCCCCCCCAAGGGCGCAGCTACACTGGGGCACGTGGCGCCCTCTTAACCGAAAAGTGCAATTTTTTCTACCCTACAACAAAACTGTGAACATATCCGTAAAAAAATTTCCTTGTTCAGCCAAAATATCTTTTTCCTGTTCATTGGATCAAAACGGTCACTGCAATTTGGAGAGGCATAGGTGGCAAGGAACAACCAAAAAAAAATCCGTTCAAACGTGATGCAATATACCCTTTTTTCAAGTCACCTCCCCCCCATTTGAAGGTCTGGCTCGCTCCTATTCCCCCCCTCCCCCTGATCATGCCTTGACTGTGTTAGGGGTGGGCCATGGTGCCCATGACCCCCCCCAAATATTCTCCCCCTACTGGTCCCCCGAAACTCGAACACTCAGGCCATCACCTGAAATAAAATAAAAAAAACTTATAGGCTAAACTTGAAATGAATGAATAAACTAAGCTTTTATTTTTTATATATTCATTTATTGATTAATTATTGCTGCAGCAACTTTGCAATATATGTGTAGCCTAATTTATTTTGCATGTTTATGGGGCGTATTTACAAAACGATTGGAATGCATTGAAGCTTACGTTATGTTCACGTTGAACTAAACGGATCAAAGACGGAATCCAAAGGTTCAACAAGTGTGAAATAAATACAGATGCAAACCTTTTTACATTGCCTTTTGGATAATGTCAAACTGCCTGAGCGAGGAATCGAAACCACGACCATTAAAACCAAGCCATACACGGTATGGCTCAACGGTAGGACCTCGGCCTTTGGTTTCAAAGGTCGTGGGTTCGATTCCCAGCTCAGGAAGTCTGACATAGAAGTCCAAAACGCAACGTAAATAGGTTTGCATATGTATTTATTTAAAACGAAATAAACCGTGGTTATAAAAAACCACGGTTCATAACCAGTGAACTGTGGTTATGAAAAAATAAATCATCTCACGGTTGGAAACGTAGATCAAAGTTATTTAATTCGGAAAAAAAAAGATTCTTTGAAAACTTTATTTCCTTTGATACCGATGATCCTTTGTTTATTACTCCCGTCACTGCCTCAGAAACTCTTGACGACTCTGCGCATGACTGTTAATTGCATTGGATTCAAAAGTTAGAAGCAATTGCCGTTGCAAGCGAATAGCAGGTCAATAAATTCTACATTGATTTCTGCAGCTGTTTCACCTAGTGAGGGGTCATCAGAAAGTGAAGTGATAAGGAACCGATGGAATAATCTTCACTGAGCAGGACATGAAGAAAAAATTCTTAAAATAAGTGAAACAAGAAAACCCATGTAAACTGTAGCACAAACACAAATTACAAGTGATGTGTGGTTCTTGGTGTTGCATTGATTCAGTCAAGTTTCTAAGGAAATGTGTGGGTTGATTGAGTGAGCGAAGTGAACAAAACTCAGCGTTTTCATCAAAACAGCACTTTTTCCTAAATAAGGTTAGTAAGTAGTAGGCTAAATATTTATTCAGTAGTGAAAATGAATCTGGTGAATATTATAAAATGTGGTGGATGAGTAAAAACAAAGAGAAAAGAAAGAGTAGCGACAGTAACCGTTTCTTTACGAACTGAAACCTTACAAAAAACATGTACTGTACTGATCATTTGCTTTATAATTACACTTTGGTATAGGTATGGAATTGTCCGACTTTGCATAAGTGTTGCACAAGAAATATCCTCGAGCGAAGCGAGACGCGGCCGAATGAGCAAGCGTTAGTGAGCGATTCGGGTAGTTCCTCATTAAAAAGATACAATTTACGCTTGGTTGGTTGCGTGCTTGGTTGGTTGGGGATGATAATATTCTCCTCTGAAAGTAGAAGGCTATAAATATGAGAAGTTTGTCGAAAGAAAAGATGTTAATCCTTATGTTGTGTAGGCGTATTTTGAAAGTCCGATCTGAGTTCTAAATGACCGAAATTAACGAATAATGACCATTTGCAATAATCAGCAGCAATCTGCAACAATCATCCAACAATGTCTCAACATTACATGACGTCATGGTTGCTGCCCAATTTTTTTTCGAAATTATCTGGCACGTCCACCTGCAATGGTCAGGTGGCAACGGACCAACAAGTCAATAACTTGTTGT
>JAHWFP010208087.1:0-13207 GCA_023313725.1 Lithobius niger | reverse complement strand
CCTGATACTAATAGAAGGGTATCAGACTCATTAAACTGAGAGTATTGAGTGTATTTCCATCCACATTTTCTCATGTGAGTAGTGTAAATCAGTCTTGCTGGATAATTGGAATTCCAATCTTTAATGTAATTGTCTTTGGAGCTGGAAGCAAACATCATCCCATTATTGGAAAAACTAACATGCAGTACTTCATTGAAATGTGCCGTTAATACTTCCGATTTCTCCAGAGGTGCATGACATTTGAGCTGTTTGTATTCAAGTTTCCATGAATCATTTTTAGTTACACAATCAACTGTTCTACCGATGTTCCAGTCTTTGTAAAACAGTGTCTTCTAAAGCGTTTCATCCATGGTAACACCATTCCACGCTTTACACACTAATGCTACTTGCATTAAATCCACTGTTCGAAGGTACAAAAAAATTTGGAGCAGAATTGAATCTGTGCACAGTTGCCAATGACTCTCTTCTGGAAAAAAAACAACGATGAAAATTTCCCAACCGAAAAACTGTAACATTTTGTAACGTTCTTGTATATGTACGATACTCCCAATTCTTTACATAAAAATTTCAACCGATTACCGTTGATAGGAACACTGAATCCATCCATATCGACAATTACACCCACATTTTGAATTATCGTTGAAAGTTCTCTAGTGCACATGGCGTGAGTATGGATGTCACGTGACATTTTTCTGTAAAAAAAAAGAACTCTTATTTCCTTATACCTCGCATGAATTAGCAGTTTATAGTAGTTGATGGTACAAATGTGAACCCGTAGCTAGTTCAGAATATGAGGAGCAAATATGCAAAACAAGTTAAATCCTGTAAGGTTAACATAATAGGTGATTATACAGAATCTTATATGCAGTAAGACTTTGGTTTCCTGTAACGAGAAATATTATCGATTACATTTTTAGACTCTTTTAGCTTCATTACACAAACTGACCAAAAATAAATGTCTATAATATTAATATAAATACTTCTAGTATGTCCAAATTCTATTCAGCCTCAGAGGGTTACGGAAGTTATTATTGTTGTTTATAGTAGTTGATGTTATCAAATGTTTAGAGTAAGAATAACAATTTGAACCAGTTTGAAAAAAATATTTATAAACTATATAAGGAAAAACAATTTAACTGGGTTTAAAAAAAATAAATTCCAGGCCAAGTCCACGACCATGGTCTTGCTATTCCTTTTGGCAGTGACGTACAAAGACAACCAACAGTAAAAGGTAACAAAACAAAGAAAACCTCATTTCATTCCTCGTACTACAGACCGTCACTATGAGTATATACTGGCCAAATGGAGACCCAGGCAACACCTACGAGGAGGCCCATGGTTGACTTTACAGCACGCAAATAATACTAAAAGATGCGTATTATAGTCGTTGCCCAAATTTTGACCGTCGAATCGTTATTCGATCGAGGGATTGTTTTGGACTATAATGCGCAGCTTTTCATGGGGCTAAAAAGGTTAATTTCCTATGAACGTAGGATGATTTATTTAATAAATGTGAAATGGCCGAAAGGTTCATAATAAACCCTATTTATTACTTACTATTAACCATTATACCCTACACGTTGATAACCTTACCTTTTTTTATTTATTTAATTTACCCATTCGAAAATTTGGTATGAGTAGGGTAAAATACGATATTGAGTCAGCTATATACCCCTAACTTCCGGTCACGTGATCAAAGTGGGGGTAATGACGTCACTTCCGGTCACATGATGAAAAGTGGGGGTAATGACGTCACTTCCGGTTTTCGTCGATCTGGAGGATGGTTGAAAAGTGTCTTTTGTTACCTTTTTTTTCGCACTCAATCTAGAGGATGATGGAAAAGTGTCTTTTGCTACTTTTTTGCATAGTTTTGCTACCTCCGTGACATCATAACTCCCACTTCCGGTCACGTGATCAAAGTGGGGATCTCACTTCCGATCACGTGATAAAAGTGGGGGTAATGATGCACTTCCGGTCAAATGATGAAAAGTGGGGGGCGTCTTTCTCATCAATCTAGAGGAGGGTGGAAAAGTGCTTTTTACTACGTTTTTTTCGTTGATCTGGAGGAGGGTGGGTTGCCACTCACCTGCTAAAAGCTGGGATAGGGTAAAATACGAGTCAGCTATATACCCCCACTTCCGGTCACCTGATAAAAGTGGGGGTGCACTTCTGCTCGCCTTATGAAAAGTGGGGGTCTGGAGGACTACCTTTTTTCCGGCTTTCATCGATCTGGAGGAGGGTTGCTACAATACCATTTCTGGTCACCTGATAAAAGTGGGGGTGCACTTCCGCTCGCCTGATGAAAAGTGGGATCCTGGTGGACTACCTTTTTCCCGGCGTTCGTCGATCTGGAGGAGAGATGCCACTTCTGGTCAAAATGGGGTGCACCTGATGAAAAGTGTGGGTCTGGAGGACCTTTTTTGGTGTTTTTTTCGTCAAGATTGTGGACGGTGGAAAAGTGCCAACCCTTCATTCGTTTTCGTCGATCTGAACCTTCTATTACGTCAGTCACGAGATCAAAGTGGGGGTAACTTCCGGTGGCTTCCGTCGATCTGGAGGAAAATGCGGGATCTAGAAGATGGCTCCTTTTTCGTCAATCTGTAGGGAACCTTTATTTGTATCCCGCATATTTTTAGACTCACCTAGGGAAGAAAGGGAATTGTAGGGATATGAAAAATTGTTTTCCTAATATAATAAAAGGAATGAAAAGTTTTCTTTCAAGAAAAAGAAAAATGAATTCAAAATCGTCGTTTACGTGTACGTATTGAGGAAACGTCTACGCAACTCGACAAGAATTGATCCATCATCTTCCCAACCACCGATCCGATCTTCGACCAGAGTGTTTACTCTTCGAAAACGAGTTGAAAGATGTTGAAGGTGAAGTAACTTGCAAGTTGGTGCATGATGATACGCATCGAATTTATTTCGCAAAATTGAATATCTCGATTCATCCCTAGCGCTCAATTTACTGTATTGTCCGCTCAAATTTCTTATTACGTCTTGCTTAGATCAACTGACCAATTGTAAATTTCAACTGTGTTTAGAAGCAGATTTTAGCAGGGATTCCAACACAATGCGAGCCTATTTCTGGTCCCTCTATACAGCTATTTACAACGAATCTGATGTGTCGGAAATCTTGTAAGATGCCTGCAAAAAGATACAACAGTCCGACGAAACTTTCGAAGAAAAAGGTAGTGGTTGGCGCTTTTTGAAAGTTCGGGGTATAACCGTAAAAGTAACAAAAATCGATTCTTTTTGCCCTAGTTCTTTCTTACCTTTGCCGAGTGCATTACGCAAGAAAGGTGAAGTTATAGTGAATGTGGAAAATTCTGACGAAAAATGCTTTCTGTATTCAGTTTTAGCCGCTAAAATGAAGTGCTACGAAACCGAGGTTAAATATTACGAACCATTTTTTAATATCGTAGACCATTCCATGTTGACGTTCCCCGTGAGTCTACGGCAAATTGATTCCTTCGAACGAGTCAACAATTTGTTCATTAACATAATTTCTTACAAGGGATCAATAGGATTACACCCGGTAAGAGTGAACAAAAATATGGAAGGAGAAGTAATTGACCTGTTACTAATAGCCGACGAAAAAGGAAATACTCATTACTGCGCCATCATCGATATTGATAGGGTACTCCGATTTCGAGGTGTTGGTAGAAACAGGAAATTTTACTGGCGTAACTGCTTCGGGGCCTTTGGTAAAGAATAATTCATGATGGAGCACACCAGTAAATGTGTGAGATTGAATAGGGCGCAAGTACTCACTTTCTTCCCACCCGGCACCAATACGTTAAAATTCCTACACTACGATAGACGCAATCCTCATCCTTGGGTAATTTATCCAGATTTCGAATGTATGCTCAGACCCGTACATACTAGTAGCGCCGATCCATCCTCGAGTTCGTCTACTACAGTCAGTTTGCATTCGCCTACTAGTTTTGGCTACGTCGTTGTTGGTCCAGAAAATGAAATCGTGAGTCAAAAATTCTACCTCAGCGAGGACGCGGGGGATAAGTTTTACGAATGTATGAATAGCGAAATTAAAAAGTTTGCCACGATTATCTCACGACCGAAACATTTAATGATGACTGCCGACGATGAAATTCGGTACTCGAAAACCGATACTTGTTACTACTGCAACAAAGTCATCGTCGCAGTTAAAGTAAGAGATCACTGCCACTTCACGGGAAAGTTCAGAGGTGCTTCTCACATAAAATGCAATCTGGAAGCTAGGACAATAAATACTATCCCGGTCGTCTTCCATAACTTGGAAGGCTACGATATGCATCTTCTGATTTCTGTGATGGAAAACTTCCCTTCGGGAGTAGACGTTCTTGCTAGAAACACCGAGCGTTTCATGAGTATGACCATTACGCGATACTTTTCTTTCGGTGAAAAAGACCTTTCGGTAAGGTTGCGATTTTTAGACAGTTATAGTTTCCTATCTTCCTCGCTCGAAACTTTGGCTAAAAACCACAAGAAAGATCGACCCTTCCCCATCCTAAAAACTGCGCCAGGAGTGAAAAAGGAAGAAATCTTGGATTTACTGATGCAAAAAGGCCACTTCCCGTACGAGTACGTGCAGTCTATGGATATGTTTGAAAACCAGGAATTACCTCCTAAAGCGGCGTTCTTCTCCGCTCTACGAGGCGAAGGCATCACCAACACGGAGTACGATCACGCAACATCAGTTTGGAAGTTGCTGAAGGAGAAGGTTTTTAAAAATTACCATCTCGTATATCAGATGATCGACGTGTATCTTCTAGCCGACATATTTCAGACTTTCAGGGAAACTTGCTTGGTCATTGACGGCATAGATCCTTGCTACTACGTATCCAGACGAGGGTTTAGTTGGGCAGCCGCGTTGAAAAAACCAAAGCCGAACTAGAACTGTTTATGCACGGAGGAAAGCATAACTTTATAACTTCCGGTATCAGAGGTGGAACAACTTTTGTGTCGAAAAGACACTCGATCGCCAATAACAAATATCTACCAGATACTTACGACGACAATTTACCTAGTCTGTATCTAGTGGATTTGGATGTCAACAACTTATACGGGCTAGCCATGACGGAATTCCTTCCCTACGATCGATTTAGCTGGCTGACGAGAAAAGAAATTCTCGAATTTCGCTTGGCGTCGGTCGAAAAAGATTCGGAATACGGTTATATATTGGAAGTGGACTCTCCACCCGAGCTACACGAAGATCACAACGATTTTCCTTTAGCGCCGGATAAGTTTAAAATAATGCCGAGACTCGTGTCTCCCTTTATGAAAGAAATGGCAGGAAACAAGAAGATCCTTTCTACTTCCAAACTGACGACCAACCTGCTCCCGAAGAAAAACTACGTAGTTCATTAGAGGAATTTACAATTCTACTTGAAGCACGGTTTAATTTTGAAAGGTATCTGCAGAATTCTAAAATTTCGTCAGAAGCAAAGGCTAAAATCCTACATAGACTTTAACACCGAGAAGCGTCAACTAGCTACGACGACGTTCGAAAAAGACTTTTTCAAATTGAAGAATAATTCGGTATTCGGAAAAACCATGGAAAACAAATCGGAGCGTTTATCCGTTAAATTGACCACCGATCCAAAAAAATCAATCAAGTACAGCACTCTACCACACGCGGATTCCTTCAAAATCCTCAACGAAAATCTCGTACAGGTAAACTTGAAGCTTCGTAATGTCTAGTGCGACTTACCAACTTACTCCGGTTTCTGCATCCTCGAACTTTCCAAACTTACGATGTACGAATTTTACTACGAGTTCATGCGTCCAAAATACGGAGACCGCGCGCGTTTACTTTTCACAGACACCGACAGTCTGTTCTACGAGGTAGAGACTGACGATTTTTATCGGGATATGGAAAGTGAGCTAGATAGATTCGACACCAGCAATTACGATCCGTTGGATCCTCTATACAGCGTTAAAAACAAACAAGTCCTGGGGAAAATGAAAGATGAAACGGCGGGCATTCCGGTGAAAGAATTTGTAGGCTTGAAAGCAAAAATGTACTCGTTTTTAGTCGGGGAAGATAGCGTTAGAAAGGCTAAAGGGATTAGTAAAGCGTTTATCCAAAAAAGTCTCTGCCACGAAGACTACAAAGAAGCGCTATTTTCGAAAAAATCGTCGAAAGCCACGTGGAGGAGCATTCAAAGTAAGAATCATCAGCTCGCCACGGTTGAAATTTCGAAATCATCCGTATCTCCCTACGACGATAAGAGATTCGTGTTGGACGATGGAATACATACGTTAGCGCACGGTCACTACAGAACAGGCATACCGCAAGATTTTGTAGATGACATAATCGATCTGATGGAGGATGAAGAATCTGAAGAGCGTGCTTCGCTGGTAAAAGACGAGGAGGAATCAACCTATGAAATACCGAGACGAAGCGAAGAAGAAAAAATGGTGGCTAATAAGAGGAAAAGAGCCGCTGCTTTTCGTAAGAAATATGCAACAGAAACTACGGAAGTGAGGAAAGCTAGGTTGGAGAAAATGGTCGCTGCTTTTGCTAAGAAACGTGCGACAGAAACTGTCGAGCAGAGAAGAGATAGGCTGGAGAAAATGGCCGCTAGTAAAAGAAGGAGAAAATGGGTCTAAAAAAATATCAGTACTAAATCGGTACGGATCTATTTAGACGGTCAAAGGTTGCTAATGTTATCGGTCCAACTATTAAATTTTGAATCGTACCCCTTCCACTTGACAAAGTAGAGAATTTTTCCATCTTTTCCTTTCTTCTTACGTAGTACTTTTTCTACTAAAAACAAGTCCGGAACGAATGTTTTTTGAATTTCCAGTTTCTTCCTCTTCACTTTCTACCTCTTTATAAGCTTTAATCGGGGTAGTTTGCGTGGCTAGAGTGTTTTTAATTGGCTTAGTTTGCATGGCTAGAGTGTTTTTAATCGGAACACCGAGCACCGGTGTCAGGGTGCTTACTACCGGTTTAAAGAATTCTTGTAGCGATTATTCTAGCCCTCTTTCGCCCAAATGTCGATTTAGAAACTTTTTAGTTAAACGCCTTTTGAGTTTTGTGATTTCTCGTTTCGTCTCCATTCTTTTGTTTAATAGGTAAAAACGAACGTTTGTATCTCCCCTCGTTTAACGTTTTGTTAATTGATAAAAACCTGTAAGGCTTTTTCCAACACGTTCTACACAACCTTTTAAAGTCCGAAAATTCCATGTCGGGGTGAACGTGATTTTCGTAAACGTGTTTCAAATTTACCTCATCCACAGGGAAAAGAATTAATAAATTTGCGTTGTCTCTGACCACTTGTTTAGGAATTCTCGTGTAGGACTGACTGCAATAAAAAACGTCGGCGTTTGAATGACGTCTTTGAGCGAAATAACGTTCGATGATTTTTTGTTTGTCCAAAAGGCAATCGTCAAAAAGAATCAGGTTTCGAAAATTTGCGTCAAGTTCTTCGGGCAGAATTAAATCAATTTGAGAATCGTGAAAAAATGCTACGTTCTGTCCAATTATTTCCTCAAATTCGGTAAATACAGACTGCAAAGCTTTGTACTTTGGTTGACATAAAGTTTTACTGTAAATATATAATCGATCGTAGTCGAGCCGTCTTTCGTTACAGATGAAATTAAACAGCAAGTTAGTTTTTCTACAATTCGCGGGGCCTATAATTAGACATCTGATATTCGAAGATAGGAACGGATGATTTTTTGGTTCTCTCTTTCGTACGAAAAAGTCGTGGTTTTTAATTTCCATCGCGTTTTTTTTTATTTATGCATTTTTGTTGTTTACGGAGATACCAAACCCATAAAGTCTTCGTCGGTAAATTTTTCGGAAGTATCGGAATGAGCTACTCCGAAATCTACTTTGCACCATAATTTCACGTTGCTGGGAGACTCGTCGGTGACATACACCGCGGTAATTTTTCCAGTGACTTCCGTCAGATTTAAAGCGTTGAAAGATGGCAAGTTAAACCACGGTTTGTCAATAACATTTTTATTAAGTTTTCCTTTAGTTTTGTGAATATTCTCGTACACCCAAGTTCTAAGCCAGAGTGGTTTGTCTCCGTTACCCTCGTTCGCCTTTTCGCAAGAGGAGTAACAGGAAGAAGCCGAATGCATAGAATTGGGATAATTGAACGTAGTCAAAGACACGGGTTTTTGATCGTCAAAATCAATATCTAGTTTCGTACAGATATACCGTTTAAGATTTTTCAACAGTTTTTGAGTTTCCGGGTCACTAGGTGAAATCCACCCTTTATATTTTGATTTTTCGTCCGAAACGGAAGTCCCAGAACCCTTTAAATCCTTAAATTGTATGAAAGGAGACAAGGAAAACTTTACACCATTTTTAATCTTTGTACCATTCTCGATTTTAACTTTCAGCAAGTTTTTTTGCAAGAGATTGGAAAGATTCGTTTGCCAGGATGGTTGAGACATTTTCTTTCACAGTTATTCCTTTTAGTATGTATATAAAAAATAAGTTTAAAAAAGGATGTCGGTCAACAAATTTGGACAACCGTTGAAAAGAGGTAGAGAGGATGAATCGATCGGAGTCGGTCCGAGAGGTGAGCCTGGACTAAGATATGTTTTAACTCCCGAAAACAACTACGATATGCTAAGCAAGCGGTTAACTAAAGTAGGAGCTGGTATCGAACCCGAAGACGCCATCAATTATTCTCAGATCGGTACTCGGACAAGGGACGTTCAGAAAATTAAAACCGACTTTTCCGACGAATTGGCTTCCACCATCGAAAAAAACACGTTGTACGTAGATGGGTCTGACGGACATTTCTACGCGAAGAAGAAGCACATTAAGGACGTGGCTTTCCCTCGGCACGCTGTAGACGTGGCGACAAAAGTATACGTCGACAGGAATTGCCTATTACGGATGAGCAAAAAGTATACTTCAACGCAACTAACAAACCGATAAGAAATCTAAGCTAACCTACTTTACTGAATGATGCCGCTACGAAGATATTCGTCGACAGCAACTGCTTGATACAAGAAGATCAGAAGGTATACTTCGATGCCTCGAACAAACCGATTAGAAATATAAGCGAGCTGACTTTACCTAGTGACGCGGCTACAAAGAAATTTGTGCACGAAAATTGTTTCATGATAATCAGTTTCTGTATGAAAAGCCCTTTGCATAAAGAAGTCGACTGGTTCGTTAATTCCGGATCTATCACGAACTACATAAGTAGAAGTTCTGGTTTAATTCGTAAAGCAATTTTATACTGCAGCGATCCGAGCATAGAAGTCGTTGTTAAATGCATAGCGGGAACGAAAACCTTTCTCATTACTAAAATAAGGAAAGCGCATTCTACGACTACCGTTTTTAACATTCCTTACGAAATGGAAAAAGATTCGGCCATCGCGGTACACACGGTCGAAGATTTTGATACGGAAGACGATTATTTCCAGTTGGATTTGCACGTTACTTTTCAATAAATTTCATTTTATCTAAAACGGCTTCGTAATTACGAGTCTTAGAGAAGACGCTAAGGAAAAACAAACAAAAGTGCCCGCACCAAATCTGGTCAAAGTTTTGCACGCGTTCGTAATTGTATTTAATTCCCGGTCCCAAATAGTTAACCACGGATCGGGGAGGACCCATGCTGCCAAAACTATCGAAATAACAGGATTCGCCAGAAATGGTAGTATAGGCTACCCAGTGACTTCCGTCTCCTTCGTTGAAATCTTCCAAGTTTACGATTCCGTTTTCACCAGTAGGCTTAAGTTTTAAAGGAAGCGTGTCTTTACTAAAAGTACCTCTAAATTTAGGAATTTTCATTACTATAGCCAATCGGTTTAAATCGTGGTTCGTTAAAGGTTTATCAAAGTCGATTAAACCTTGGGTGGTCTTAAGTAAAGACCTTTGCCACGGGACAATTTTTTCTCGCTTCGTTTTTTTTTCTTCTTGCCGGAACCTTCCACTTGCTTATGATGTCGCACGAGTTCAGCTAGAAGCCTCTCGGACTGTTTGGAGCAATCCAACACCACGAGTGGATAGGCTTTCTTGAACTGAAGCAAGTCGAAACTCAAATCGTTGGTGTCATAACACAGCTGCCTAAATTGCTGCGCCATTCTGTACAAGCCGACATACTCTCCAGTGGAAAAATTAGTATTCAGATCGAGAAACGGATATCTTTAGGAATTTAGAGTCACGTGAGCGTCTTGCAAACTACAGTGGTCGAACACGGCCGGATTTCTACCTAAAGCGTCCTGTCTGTTTGAAAAGCTAGAACTATCCACCTAGGTTTTTCAACCGCGGAAGTAGTCAGCACGTGCCAGGTGAAGTTTGTATTTTGAGGGAGCTCGCAGCTATCGTAATGCCAGTGTCTAAATCCTAAATCCACCGTAGTTCTCTTGTCTGTGAGATTGCAAAGTTTAAGTTTTTTATCGTCCAATGCGGTAACGTGGGGGATAAGCCAAGAAATACTACTGAGAACAACTTTACCATTGGCCGCGGCTGCAGCTTTGAAGATGGCATTTGTATCGCTGGTCCTCATGCAAGTGAGCACGTGTTTAGTTCCATAAATTAGCTTGTCGTTATTTTCGAAAAATCCCATGATGTGTTTCAAGGGAATGGCGAATGTAAAACCTCCTTTGGGAGTTGTTTCAATGATGATGGACGCGTGCCGCTGTTTGAAACCCAAGTTGTCGGTTAGATCAGCAGCGACAGAAGCTGCACTATCCAATGCCCAGCACTGACCGAGCAATGCCGGCTGTTCCGCCGATCCGTAAGAAAGCAGCCCTTTCATTAGGGTACCGAATCCCGGATAATTTAACTCGTCTACTTGTTTATCACCTAGATGGTACTTTATATTAGAAAACAGGAACATTGGGAGCATTATTAATCAAAGTTGCTGCGTCAACATCGGCATAAGCCGAGTCATCGTGCTTCAGCAACCTGCCTTTAATCAAGAGGTAACTGTTGGCAATGTGCAGAAATAAATCTTGGTTTTCCACGTGTATTCGAATTTCAAAATTTACGTTGTTGAGATTCGTACCGACAATGGGATTATATTCGTGATAGGTGTAAGATTCGATCGATGAGTCGTACAATAAAGGTTCGTTGATTTTTAAATAGTCTTCTACAACGCTCATTTTCTAGCCGTTGTTATAAATTTGATGAAAACTTTGTTTCTAGGCGTTAAAATGCTTGTGTTTTTATTATTACGAAAGAATCCTCTTTCTTTTTTTCTAAACACGAGCATCTTGTCCTTTTTTTAATTTTTAGATTTTAAATGAAGTCGAACCGTGAGGGTCTCACCATTCAGATTCAACGGTTCGTTGGTCTGAGAAGTAAGCCACAGTCTTATACTTCTGATTAAGTTCATAGTAATGGGTAAATAGATTAAATTATGCGGAGACTCGATGATTTTGAAACCCGGAGGCAAATTTGGATAGAACGAATATAAAGTGGGTTGCGTGTCACCATTTACGTAAGAATTTCCAATGATGTCAACATGCACAAAAATCGTGTTAATATTTAGTATTTCAACGGTGTTTTGACTTTCTCGACTCCTTAAGTAGGTTCCTAAATGAATTCCCAAAACTCGAGCCAAGCTCTTTTCACCCGTAAAGGCTATTCCGTATTTTGAATCATTAATTATCAAGTTGGTTCTTAAAGTGTTTACATTCGGAAGAATGGAAATAGCTTCCCTGTTATGACCATTTTGATCTATCGAGTTTTTGACAAATTTATTCTAATCTTCAATTTCATAAGTTCCGAGGGTGACTATCATTTTCTGCCAAGTTATACCAGCATCTGCGGTGTATTTAATTTCGTTATTTTTTGAATCGATGTTGTATATGCTGTTATATGTGTCTAAATTAATAAGTGCCGATTCGTACCTTTGTTCAGGGTCCAAATGAATCGGAGTATTTAGATTAAATGTCAAGTCAGAGTCTTTGCCAGTGAGGATAAAAGAACAAGAATCCATTTCTTTTTTAATTCTCTTTTTTCATCCGTTAAACAGCAATATGAGGTAGCAAAAAGCACTTTTTGCCTTGCTCCAGATAGAAGAAAGGGATAAAATAAGGCTCGACGAAAATGGGTAGCACCCTCTTCCCCATCATGTGAACGTAAGTTATATCATTAACCCCCATTTGATTCCGTGACTGAAAGTGACCAGATCGATGAAAACGTATGAAAGGTATTTTTCCACTCTCCGCCATCTTGATGAATACGATAAAAAAAGGTTTTAACCCTCCTCCAGACCCCCACTTTTCATCTGGTGAATGGAAGTGCACCCCCACTTTTATCAGGGGAGAGGAAGTGGTATTGTAGCAACCCACCAAATCGATGAATAATTCGAAAAAAGGTAGTCCTCTAGAACCAAACTTTTCATCTGGTGAGCAGAAATGCACCCCCACTTTTATCAGGTGACCGGAAGTGGGGGTATATAGCTGACTCGTATTTTACCCTACCCCAGCTTTTATCAGGTGAGTGGCAACCCACCCTCCTCCAATTCAACGAAAAAAATGTAGTAAAAAGCACTTTTCTACCCTCCTCTAGATTGATGAGAAGGACGTCCCCCACTTTTCATCATTTGACCGGAAGTGCATCATTACCCCCACTTTTATCACGAGACCGGAAGTGAGATCCCTACTTTGATCACGTGACCGGTAGCAAAAGGATGTAAAAAGGTAACAAAAGACACTTTTCCACCATCCTCCAGATCGACGAAAACCGGAAGTGACCCCCACTTTTCTTCATGTGACCGGAAGTGACGTCATTACCCCCACTTTGATCACGTGACCGGAAGTGGGGGGGTATATAAATGACTCAATATCGTATTTTACCCTACTGGTATGTTCGTTTAACCCCCAAGATAATGACCGGTCTGTAAGGTATAAAAATTTAAGGAAGTAATTATATATGTTTCAGATAATAAAGGTGAAATGGCCGAAATTGAGCATTTTGTTCCTCAAACTCGCCCATTAACAGGGGCCACTATTTTTTGTAGGTGGTTGTAGCCAGTTTGAGTATGAAATTATCAAAATCTTTAATACTAGATTGAGCTCAGTGCCAGAAATGTTGTTTACATGGAATCACATTGCAGCTTTGCGACGGTCGACTAACTTCGTGAGCAGTTCTAAGTTGTAACGGGCAATCACGACGATGTTTGATTTTGTTTATCTTGTTTTTCGATCGCCATATCGTCAGGGTGTAATCTTTGCTAGTTGTTATCAACATTTCTGAATCTGTGGGGTTAAA